>JARJDT010025660.1:0-11041 GCA_030264655.1 Leptusa sp. GC000079 | reverse complement strand
TGTTTTTTATTTTTTGTTTCTTTATTTACGCTGCTGATCCACATTTATATTTTTATATATTTCGTAATTTGCTTGCCCGACCTATTTAAGTTCATTAAGAATAGCCGAGGCCAATCCCATAAACCAGCAACGTTAATTAACTGATTATTATACCTACCTTCCTGTTACTTATATTTTGTTATTGTTAATGTTAATTAGTAATTAATTACGCCAGTCTCAAAGTAAACAAGCATCCAATGCGGCGTTTTCCAAACCTTGTGCTCAAAATGAAGCCAAGTATGAAGAACTAACTGACAGAAGAGAATCGCTACCACCACATTAATTCAAACTGGAATCAGCTTTCGTGCAATCAATCATAGCATAGCGACTTAATGAGTTCTGTGACAAACCGATTAATTGAATAAGTACGGATCAGATTATGCTTACGTGTATTTTATTGCCGAAATTAATAAACGTAAACAGCGAGCTGGCTTACGCGAATTCCGCGAAACCCTTTTGAATACCTTTACTTTTCGTTATGGTATGCAAAACACGTAAAATTAACGACTGTCTATGCAATAGACGGAAAGGTTTTCGTTAAGTACTCACATAAAACAGCAAAATGGAAAAGATTAAATAACATTTATTGTGGTCAAGTTATTACGATATTAAACTAATTCTCTATATTAAAGGTGAATTACTATAAGAGCAGAAATAAAATTTATAACTTTTAATTTTTCAGATAACCAAAATTAAATTGAGTAATATTTCTTAAAATCAAGATTTATTTTTAGGAGAAACCTTAAAACGTAAATGATTGCATGATATTATTTGAATCTGAAATTGAGGAAAAATCTGTGATGGTTACATAATTTATAGCGAAAATAAATCGACAAATAAACCTTTTTCCCGTCCATATATCGCAGATCTACTCGGATGATAACTTGGAAATGAAAATCTAAAGTAATTCCATTAATGGAATTGGCCTGTAGTGGTAGCATGGTCTGAGTATGATCGTCGGTTGGATTCGGCGAGTTCTGCTGATATAACAATTTTCCATCTACATAACGTTTTTCCATTGCAATCAGCATAATTTAAGGAATCGTCGCCACGAGCTTCGCTCGACTCTACGAGTTTAAAATGTATAAATTTTATCTAATGTGACTTATAATTACGTTTACGTTCAGCCCCAAACATTCACTCTCAACTCTCAACTCAACTTGCGCAATATTGATTTCCATCTCTTTTTGAAATTGTTTATAACTTTTTTATTTCTTTATAATTAGTACAATTACTAGTATAAAGTCCACGTTACAATCATTTAATTAAGTGAGTAAGTTGAAACTAACTAAAGTTCATGCTAAACTTGAAAGTTTTGTTAAACCTAGTTTTAATTGTGCATAAGATACAACTAGTTTAAAGCTAAATTCTTGATAATTATAGTTTTAGCCTAGTTAGTTCATATTCTATAAATACGAGAATTTCAGTATTTAAACATTTAAACATTCTTAGGTTATATAGTTGTTAATTTATGTCGGTTGTCTGTTCGTCCTGCTGCTTCCTGTTTTATGTCCCTTGGCATAAATGATCTTTACGATTATTTTATATAGCATTAGACTGCAATGCTTTTTGAATCGATGAGACTCGCATGAAAATGCGACAGTCAATCGGTAAACGATCGCTGGACGACGTTACTTTCTGTATTGATTTATTTCCTCATTTTTACTTCATGCTCATAATATAATCTAGGAAAAATTTATTAGAATTCAACCCTCAAGAGGATACTATACTTAGTTGTATTAATATACCTTAAGGATTTTTAGCGTCGATAATATTCTGTGATTTATTATAATATTCAAGAATCAAATAAAACATTGTCAACGAAATGGACATCTGTTTTGATGTTTTTCTTAACACATTTTCATTCATTACAAAAATAGCAATGATTTATTTTATTGACATTTTATTATTTCATATTAACTTTGTATTGCGGTTCATAACAATGTTGCTATATTTAGCATCTTTGCACAATATGAAAAACAAGTCAATGGTTTATTTGTACAAAAATGACTTTTCAGAAAGCATTTATATTTTTCCTAGAAACGTTGTTATCGAAGTTGTTTACAGCATTTCTTCTTAATAAATATACGAAGACGAGAATGTTTCAATCAGATATTATAAATAAAATGCAGTTTCCAAAATAACTGCAAGCAAAGGGATGATCAAGAGATGCCGAACGCTTAGTTGTTATAAGAATAAGGAGGAATGTAAGTAAATCGAGAAGCGAAAAGTTTTCAGAAGTGGTGCAATACTTGCACTGATGCTCACAGTCTCACTTCACTGACTTTATATAAAAGCTATGATTGATGCACATACACTTCTCGTCAGCCAGAATAAGGAGTCGATAATATAGGATAGGCGTACTTTGCGATTGCGAGATTTGCACCGAGGCTGAACTGAAGTCGTTATAAAAATAGTGCTACCATGTGTCTACTTACAGTTATAGTTATAGGCGTAAACTCCATGAAACAATTGGTTTGAGTGCGTTCCGAAATTCACCGAAACCTAACCGATACTAACCGGGAATTTGACAGAAATAGACAATTCACCCCTCACCAAAATCCTGACCAGGTGGTCCGAAATCATAATAATAACTGTCAAATTCTTGGTTAGCATCGGTTAGGCCACCATCTCGGTTAATGTTCCAAAATGACAGGTTACATTCATTTTCCTGAAGAACCGGTTACTTTTGGAAAGCGGTTACTGAAATTTCGGTCGTTGAAATGTCATTTTCATTTATTAGAAACAAGGTAGCTATAACAAAAACCGGTTACTCGTTCCGATATTAACCGTAATTTTCAGAAATCGCTGTCAACATTCTGTCAGTTACCCGGTTACTGCGGTTAGAAGTTGGTTGCTTTTGGAACGCACTTTTCAGTTGCGAGTATTGTTTAGTTATTTCTGATATTTTATTTTTCACGCGGTAGAAAGTGGTAAATTGAAATAACTAGAAGAAAATGGTTGTATATTTCGAAGTAATTGAAAATTTCGTCTCGAAGACTGGTAAGCAAGCAAGAAACAGGATAGCGAGAGTACCCAGGTATATCTCCGCCAAGTTGGGGAGCATCACAATGAAGAAGGCGGAAGCAATGGTCCGATGAGGCTTTGGTATTTTTCAATTTATAATTTTCCCTTTTTCCATCGCCTTCTTATTTCGTCGGTGTTTTTCTGCGTCTTCCTCCACCGATTATTTCTATCCATATTCCCCGAACGAGTCGCTCGGAAGCATCGAGGGAATCGCGCCCAACGAACGAACGAACGGTCGGTTAATTAATGGCCGCAATGAAAAATTCTTAATTAAAATGTAAATGTGTCCGATTTCGTTTAATTTCATTCTTGATCGCGTTAATCTTACGATTTCGTAATTTAGAGCGTTGTCTCCTCATCCTACGTTGCTCCTGTTCTTGTTTTGCCTTTTTATTTCATCCTTGCAGGCGTTAAAGAAATCTACATTTATATGTACTGTCTGTTGCCTGCCGAGGAAAGTTACTAAAGAAGGACGAAACTCGTTGTGCGCAACGAATCTGGCTTACTGCGAGTAACTATACGATGGCATGAAGGAAGAAGCGAATAACTGACTAGCTGGGCGCATATTAAATTCAATTAGGAAGCTTCGCGAAATATTTTTTTAATCTGAACGCTTGAACATTGCGCTTCTTTTCGCCTTGATCTCCTCGCAGCTAGCTCGAAACTCGACTTATGTGAACGCGAAGCGAAAGGACGCCGGTTGCGTATGCAAGTTGAAGAAATGGCTGAAATGGCGATGAGAATAATTATAATGCCTAAATTTCATTATTAAAATTCTTTAAAAAAAGCAAAACGTACAACGCTTAGATTATAAGCGCGCGTACGAAACGAATTAAAAGCGGGCGTGGTGGTGGCTGAAAGGAAATTTGATTTTTTACGTTCATCGTTTTCTTCGTTGCGTTTGCGAAGGGTGCGCATGTTGAAATCAGTTAATTTATAAGCAAAATTAAATTATTTATTAAACGTACTTTGCAATTATTTGTACCAAGCGCATTATTTCCACAATCTAAGGGAAGCTCGTGCGTTGGAGTCGAAAGAAACGAATACGAATAGTTAGTCCTGAGAGAAAGGAGGTTTGTGGAAATCACAAAAGAAACGCGCATCGAAATAGCCATAAATTTCGCTCCTAGGCTAGTAGGTACTTATAGCTATAGCCCATACTTGATTGTAGTACGTTCTTCTTGAATCCGGCATTTCTTTTTGCTCCATTCCATGTGCTTGCTATAACTGTACGTGGAACAGTAGTGTATTCTTTCTTCGCTAGCTCGCTGATGCTTCCTGTGTGCAATATTTCTGTTCACGAGGTCATCGCAATTACTTCAGCTACATTATATGCTTCCTCTGTGCTCCTGCTCTCCCATGCGCTTCGCGAATGTGAAAGGAAATTATTTATTAATATATTTACTATTGTCCCCTTTTTAGGATCCCAGCAGGCTACAATAAAGGTGGATCCAGCCACGCTGCCAACATTCCAGACGTCCAGCCAAGTGTTTAAGATCATAGACAAGGAGACCGTTGTGCTGCCATGTGAAGTATCTAATCCTGGTGAGTTAAAGCATTTTCTACTGGTTTTTTTTCGGGGAACAAAATTGAAATTTTAAATAATTGAAAAAATGTTACATTTTAAACTTGTATTACAATTTAGTGGTGCTATAAATATGAAAAGCACTTTGTTGTAACAGCATTTTTTGAAAAATTTAAATAATTCATAGGTTTTGCACAGGGCAATAATTTAATCCACTGTGTTTAAAAGGCTTAGCAACCAACACATACATATAACAATGCGAACGAGTGTTTAATCTATTGTAGTTCACGAATTGCACATCTGATTGCTTTTCGAATGAAATTCAATCGAAAATATTCACGCACTGGAATACGTAGACGAAAAATCGTAGTGTTCCGAAAACTGCTAAATTTACATTTTAATATCTATTCGTTGTTAAGATTTATTAATTAATTGGCAAGATGGTTTAATTAATTGTTTTTCCTCCCACCACTTCTCGGGAAGTCTTGCAGGAATGACCCAAAAGCAAGGTGGAAAGTCTACGTTCTTTCTTATAATTATTTTTATTTTATTTATATTCTATGTTACTTTTATTCTGCTACTTTTATTAATTAAATAGTTAATTCATGTTGTTTTTGAGTTTTATTTTCGGTCAGGTTTTAAAATAAGAAAATAACAAACTCGCAACTTATTTGCCTATAACAATTGCAATGTCTTCAAAATGAGAAATACATTGTAAACTTTTCCCTTCTGCCATTCCGCGTTTCTCTCGAGTTTTCCGTCCCTCATTTCTCATACGCCTATGCGAATACATTTCGTTTTCGTGATCCGAAAGCGTTTCTTGCTCTTCTCTGCTTCTGCTCCCATTCCTGATGTTTGGCTAGCATTTTGCATTAGGCTTTTGCTGGATCAGAAAACTCGCGGCAGTCTTTTCAGCGTGTCCTACTTCGGCGTGTTACTACTAAACAACAACTACTAACAAAGGTGGCAGTAGCAAATACCATCCATTGAAAATAACTGCCAGCCAGCTCAAGCAGCGCGTCAGCCGCGTACAATTCGGTTCAAGTTGTGGAAATAATTCTCGGATTCCCCGGAAAATAATTATTCCGGCTCGTATCGTATATATATTGCCATTACTTTGCAAACATATAAAATATTTACTACCTGAAGTGAACCTGCATTTGCCATTTGCTGTAACATATATTCGCAAACAACACGAACCCGAAGTTTGTGCGCTTCCAGGAGCAAAGCAGGTCCCCGGTTTTCAAACGATCTCAACCCTTTTCTCCTTCCCGGCCGGCATCCGTGAACCCGACCGGAACATTCGAACGTAAACTATACATTAATTAGAGGAAAATTGTAAATTGGAATTTACGGAATACAAGAAATTGTTTTAAGAGCACCCGCGGCGTGTTTATAGCTTAATTAAAAATACAATCACAAACGTTTTCACTCAGATTTAAGTGCGTTGTACTATTTTCTTTTAATATTATATGGAAGTGTCATCTTTTATTGGTACTTGCTAGCCTTTTAATATTATCTAATGCTATGCACTCACTGCGACCGCAAATTCTAATTGCGTGTTTCAGAAGGATATTAAATATTCAGGGCTTTTAATGATTTATCATCAAAGTCCCTCAAAGAAAACTAAAGATAGTTGGATCCTTTATCAACTAGGCTAAAGTTATACTAATGCTATAAAAACACTTCTTGTAAGGACAAGGACCTTCATGAATAATATAATCATAACTGAATTATACATACAGTTAAGGTCAAGTGTTTGACTCAGGGTCAGATTTAACTGCTACCGGACTCGAGAATTTTAAAAATAGACGCCCAAATTAATATATCAATTTAAATATACCATTTTAATGCAGACATCAAAAATACAAACTTTAACGCTCTAGGGCGGTAGAACGTTTTACCGCACGTAACGCAAGTTTGTCTAGTAATTAATAGGTGGCGCGCGGGTAATTTAATTAACAGTGCATTATTTTACAATTTTAAAATAATGTTTGATCCAAATATATCATATTTAAGTTTTAATTAAATGAATGATAAGTATAGCTCTTTGCGCTCGTAAATAAATCAACAACTAATAGAGAGAAGACGAGATGTGAGACATTAGGCCGCTGTCGAAGTAATTCACAAATTCGACTCGACAACGTTAAGTAAGTCGTTGATAATGAAGTTACTTCAATACACTTACACGTAATGTAGAAGTTAAAAGGACTAACTTACATGAAGGCATACATTCTATGTGTGCCTTTAGGACAAACTTCACGCGCAAGGCAACAATGGAAAGACCAACAACAAGCAACTTTGATAATGCCATGAAGAGATATTTTGCGAGATTGTTTACGCGTTCACAATTTGCACTCGGTACACTTTGTTGATAAGGTTTGTTTTAGTAAAGACCGAATGTGTTTATTGATTATGATGAAATCAGTCCTTTGCCTTTATGCATAGTAGTCGCAAGTTGAAATTATGTTTATCTTATTGCAAGATTTGCAAGGCGAATTTCGGGATATTAGTCAAGTCGTCTAGTTTCGGCTCATTTAGTACACACAGGGCTGGTTTAACAAAGTTTAATAGAGGCAGAGCGACAATAATTTATTTCTCCAGCAAAAATCATTTAAGAATTTGTGTCTATTATTTTTTCAAAGTCAACTGGTATTTTTTGAAAAATTGCAAAAAAGGGGCATTATTTATTGGGGCGCTTTGGAAGTATAAACCGGCCCTGCAGCTATAATAACCAAGGGGTTGGTATGGTAAGCAATGACATATATCGTCCGTTCATAAATCGTCTGGCATTAATAAATTCGCAAAAGGTAAATTAGCATTAATTTGGTAACTAGTGCTCCGGTGGCTTACTTCTTGGTTCTTGATTCGAGTGAGCAGAGGGAAGCAAGCAGGCGACGATTTGCAACGTTTGCATAATCTACATTTCTTGTGTATATGCGGCATAAGAGAACAAACTGTGCGCCAGATTGTTCGGGAAAACCCCTTTCAGTTCCATGCCCTGCTACCAACCAAAGTTCCAACCCATTTTGCAACATTCCTTTGTTGTATATCATAGAACACAATTTCCGTCATGGCAAACACTTGATTTTCCTCTCATTTTCCTCACTTTGCATCTTTGCAATTTTCACCATTTTCTCGCTTTGTCAATGTAAATGCTGTACATAAAACAATATTAAACCAGTTGCTGACTAATTATTTTTATATTAACACATTTTCCAACTATTTTCCACTCGGTTTTTCTTCATTTGTTTTTTGTTGTTGTTGTTTTGCAAGTTGCAAGAATCGATTTTGAAATTGCACATGGCCATAAGCTGAGGAAACAGTCTCGAGAATTGAGATTGAGAACTGTGCAAGAATCAAAGATTGCTGTATTGCCGCGTTACGAACGGAACTTCTTGCACGAAAACGAGGAATGACGCTGGTTATCAAATGTACGAACGTGCGCTCGATGCGAACACGTTCCAATTTCGAAACTTTTCCTAACGAGCTCCCCGATTTCGAAAAGTTTAAACAATTACGCAATAAAAGAAACAAAACATCGCATCATGTGCAAATAATCAAATATTATTTCGCGATTAGTCTTTCTTGGGAAATGGTAAATGTGAACTTTAACCCCTTGTTATCAAGCCTTGGATTGCGAATGTCTTGTTATTTTTTATTTCCTTCATTCTTCTCCATTCCGTGAACATTTTCCCGCGTCTGAAATGGCAAGAAAGCAGCTAAGTAGCTATTAGAGTAGGTATAGAAGTGAAGCGTGACTGAATCGATTTATTTACAATCAATTAGAATGTTGGGCACTTAGTTGTGTTGATATGCTGGTTGTGAATAGCGAAACAATACTCGTTCACATCGACATACCTAGCTATTTTCGTAATTGTGTAAAAAGAAATTTTCACACGCCACTGACACGACTCTACTTTAATTAACTACGTGACGACGATAAAAAGAAAAGACTGAAGGCAAACGTTTCGTTTATTCCCTCTTTTTCTCCGCGGCATTTTCTTTTCCTATTTGTTTCAATTTAACAAGAAATTCTAATGCCAATCGAACTTACGAATTAAAATTAGTTTGATTCTACTTCCGTGATGTAATGTCTTCATTACATCACAGTGTTTGGTTCAAAACTGTCATGTAATGAATGACATTCCGAACGCCAATCGTAATAACTCAGAATTGCTTTTGCTTTTCAAATTAATGGTGTAAATTGTGTCTGACGTGGAATTACATAGTGACGAAGACGAAAACTCCAAGAAAACACCGCCATAACTAATAAAGCCAGCAACTAACTTTGCCGTGAAATCGAAAAATTGGTATTAAATAATAAATTTGATTGTCGTCGAAAAGGTATAGTCTGCAACACGTTTGGAATCCACTCTATTCCATAGCTTGTTACAGAATATACTATTTTAATTTTGTTTTAAATCGTGAAAAATAGGTATAGATTTGACAAAAAAAATAAAGTTTTCGTTTTTAGCGCTAAAAGTTAAAATTTTGATTCTTTCAAGAACTTCTTGTATTTTGATGCTCATTTAGCATCAAGTTCTTCATGTTTGCGTTTTTCATTGTTCTTTTTGAGTGCATGAGAGGTGCGATGTGAAAACTTTATAATGGAAGTTTGGCTCATCCACCTCCGCAACGAAGCAGCGTTTATTTATTTCTCTGCAATTACGGTGTGCAAAAAAGTTCATTACGAGGGCAAGCCGTATAAAAATACAACAAGAACCCAAGAACCACTCACCACTTTTTCCTTTTTACCCCATTTTCCCTTTTTGCCCATTTTAGCATTAAAACGCGATTCTTATTTGGTTCATTTTACTTCAAAATGCATCGTTCGACAATTTCGACTTTAAGTTTCAACAAGAACAACGACATTTTATAATGCATAACGATATTGATTTAATCTTAACATTGTTCGTGCAACATTTTATTTTCATTTTTTTTTTAATATTAAGGGAAGTTGTAAAGAATGTGAATGTTTGTTACAACTTGAGTGAGGACTAAACAAAGCGCAGAGATGAGTCTCGAAATCACGTAAAATATTTCCCTCGTTTTGTTTTTATAAGCGGTTAGTGTCACTCGTGCTTGTAAAATAATAAATTTATCGCATTGCGTTTTTTTAAGAGGGCGCAAGAGGAAAATTGTTTTTTCCAAGTACCTAGAGCGTGACCCTCCAGTGTCCCAACTCACACTTGCCTCTGTTACGCCACAAAACACAAAAAAACGCCGCGTACTGGGCCAACAGAGTAGAGGACGGAATTTATGAGTTCATTATGCTGCTCAAACAAGTATGCCGGTATGCGGTTGCCGCGAATCGCTGGGGAGATATCTCAATTATGATCTGCGCGGAAATTTTATTTTTTACGGTCCGACATATTTGTTACACCCTCATCATAATCGCACCGGCGATATGGATGATGGCAATAGAAAACCTTTCTCAACTGATGATGTTGTCGACAAGGTAGGAGAGCTCTTTTCCGGCGGAGTTTCTTTAAAATTATCGCCCAACTCAGCGCATTTAGATAGTTAGTTTTAGCAAGTCGATAAAGACGTTATCTAAGAATGAGAACTGACTGCAATAATATATTCATGACGCGTTTTCACGCGCGCTTTAGAAAAACGATCGCTGGTAAATAAGAAGGGGTGAGTAGTAAAATGTTCAATTTTATAGACCATAAAAGTAGTCGAGTTGTCGCCTTTAATAGAAATGCTATTAATAAAAGCTGGAATTGCGCTATGGAGAGACGTTGCGGACGAGGCGTCAAACGAACGGCAAACAAAATAAGACATTTCATCTAAACTTCGAGCATTCAATTTAAACAATTTCTAATTAAACTATTTCCTGCAGTAATTATCCTTAAGTTCCTTGTTTAAATAGACTCTATCAATTTTAATACGTACTCAAATAGCATTTTCTATTTTTTTTAATTCACTTTAAAAGACGAATTACGCTATTTGTTTTTCTTATCTCAATTTAAGAAGTACAAAACCACATTTTGAATTTTCGAGCCATAGCATTGGCCAATCAGTGTTTAAAATTTATTCAATCGATTTGTACAATTTCTGCTTAAAATGCGCAGAACTCAATAAATTTCTTCTAATTTATCGAAATATTGTCGAAATTTTACTAAATTTGTGAAGTTAAAAATGCAAAAGCAGTATTCAGCAAAATTTACAATCATTTAAGCATAAAAATAATAGATATTTAAGTTTCGAATTTTTGCGTTGCTTTACTAAGAAAGTTCAGTGCATTTTTAAGAGTGTTGAACAATGGACAAAAATTAAAATATGGAATATTATTGAGGATATAATAAGTAGATGAAACGAAGACAAATTGCCTCTTGTAAATTATGAAATCGTGTAAAAAATTACAGTTCATGCTGCGGATGTTATATCCTCATTAATATTCCATATTTTAATTTTTGTCCATTGTTCAACACTCTTAAAAAT
>JARJDT010025653.1:0-14207 GCA_030264655.1 Leptusa sp. GC000079 | reverse complement strand
TAATGTATGCAGTATAACCAGTAACAAATTATGCATCGAGACTTGTCCAAAAACGAAACGCTTCGTACTTTCGTTCAGGTGTACGTTGGCGTGGTGGTCGTTGTCATTCACGCGCCAGTGCAGTCAATCTCGACGATGTCCTTGGGTACGTCCACGAACTGATAAACCAATCGTTGGCCGTCGACTTTGGCCAATATGCCGCGTTGATAGTAGTAGCGCAATGCCCTCCCCATCGTCTCGTAGTTCATATCCGGTTTGTTCTTGTGCATACCCCATAATCTCGACACTGCTTTCGAGTCGACGAGCTTGAAGACCCCTTTCTCCCGGTTGGTCCATTTGATGTACCGTGGGCAGTATTCGTGATCCTGGAGCAGTTTCAACAGGAATTCCCACAAGTACGTCGTGGAACCCTCGCGACTCTTGCGCTTCACTGCTCCGGGTTCGCCTGCCTTGGGTTTCTTCACTTTCTTCAACTTTCGGGGAGGGAAGCCCAGCTCTAGCATATAGGAGAGCTCGTCGTTGACGCTGGATGTTGGTTGCTGTATCACCGATGTGGGGATGGCGTGGCGGTTTGGGGGCGATGGAGCCGAAGGTGTTGCGAACGAATGCATACTATTGTGATGGTGGTACGGTTGCATGTGATGGGGGGATTGTACTTGATTATGGTGCTGCTGAAGTGATGTTAGGTAGCTACTATAACTGTCTGGTACTGAAAATAAAGAAACAATTGATTAAATAATTATTTTGTCAAATTTCCAAAGTTATATGAATTTCAATATTTTAGGGCAGTTTTCGAAAAATTAAGTTCCAAATTTCGTTAATACATCATTAACTTATCATATTTAAACTTTATAGCAATTATTGCGTTTCAAAATAATCAAAATTAAATATGTATAAAATTGCGATTGCAAATTTATATAATTTATTGGACTATGGTCACAGTTCGAGTTCGTAGGTAAAAATTCAAGTCAATAATCCAATTATAACTTGCGTAATTGGAGTAATTAATTGTGCTTGCGACTGATAGCCAAAAACACTTGATAAGAAGGAAGTAAAGTGATGGCATAATTGCACTTATATTATTCGTTACGATTGAAAACACAGACAACAAATATCAAGTTGTGGGTACTGTGGGTACAGAGCCAACCAAAAACGATTATCTATCTGTGCTGTGGCACAAAAATACAATTTTTTGTTGCCAAGTCGAGTCGCTGGCTTTAGTTGCCTGCAAAATTTCGCGTCGCGATACTAAAAGTAAACAAAAATATGCGTAAACAAAATTCCTCCTTAATATCTTAATAAATATTTAAATTTATTTATAACTTTTATTCTTATTAGATTGCAATGTGTCATCTCACGTCTCAAGTTTTTCAGACCTGAAAATATGATTGAGTTTTATGATTCGTAACAGGTAGTAGCAAAACATATAAAAAAGAAAGAGGAAATACCTAGATATGTGGGTCACCTGATTTTTTTTCTTTCAAAATACCACTTTAATGCTTCACCGCAGAAACGACTCGTACTGTCTCAACCGAAATTCATAAAGTATAATAGGAGAGGGTGAACATTATACAGAGGACCGGAAGAAGGAAGCCGGTGCGGCTTCTAGTATTGTGTGATTGAAGCAGGTACTACACAAAAAGAAGAGATGTAAAGGGTCTCAGGGGACCCTGTTGAATCAACTGCTCAACAGTTGAACGGTTTTTACTGAATTTGTCTAGTTATTTTCGTATATGAAGTTCAGTAGGTGGTTTCGAGGTTTCAATATTTCTTCAAATTCAATCAAAATCTAAAAGCATTGCTGATTTTGAATTTGGAAAACAAGTTTGAAACACAGTACACAAATTAATGCATCTCCTTTTTATAACAAGGCAAAAGGCAAAGACTCAAAGAGGTAAGTTTGTTGGGACGACGAATAGATTGGTGGTGATTGGTGCAGTAGGATGGGAGAGTCGCCGAGCACGATCGCATCGCAGTGCACGATGCATGTATATTGTATGGTTAAAGAACATTGACCAGGAAATGCGAGTGACGCCGTTTAACCTTCAACCGTGCATGTCCTTGCGCTGCGCGTTTAGTTTGCACACATCAACCACAAGCATAAGAGGAATAAGGATTGAGAATCGTGATCGCGAGTGTGAGCTGAGGAACTGCAGCAGCCCGATGCTGATGCACCGGACGCGAAAATAGACTGGCCGACGTCGTCGCGGTTGGGAAGACGCGGATTCTTTCATTCTTTGTCAATCGTCACCCAAGAACAAGAACCAAAGTGCCAATCAATTTATGCCTACTATTACTAGGCATCAGACACTCGCTTGGAGTTTTTCTTTTCATATTTTCGCAGAAGTAGAATATATGATGCACATTACAATCAAACGTTGAATTTTAAACGGTTCGCGTTTTTGCATGAATACAAGACGCCTTCCTGTAATTTTGACTTTCATTAATTTCCGGTCGTTGGGCGCCTGTTAAATTGTCACGTTTGTCAAGCACATTTTATTTTCTTCTTATGAAAATTTTAAGCGTCGCGAGTAAGTACCTATACATATAGATATTGGTATGTGGCACATACACAATTGTGCTATAATTATATCACTGCACCATCAAAGCAACCTTCATCGCATATTCATGCAACTATGCGGCTTAAATAGGATGGCAGGCAGACAAATGAGCGCGAAGGAAGAGTCCTATTGGAGTGCTATCGAGGATGTGTGCATAAGCAGCATGCATAATAAATTCGCCTCGCTAAGTTGAGTGTGCGAAAACGACGCGTCTCACACAAGTGATCAAGCAGTTGCAACTCTTTTGCTCTTGCTCTTCCGATTGCTAGTCGAATTCATTCCTTCGCGCTCCTTGCACTCCTGCCTGCTGCCCTCATCCTCGCCACACACCACACATCGCATCTAGTAGAGTAGTTGTTGTAGTCTTGTTGTTTTTGCGCTTTCGCTCGCGATATAATGAGAGCGAGAAAAGAAGGATGCAGTTGAGTGTGTGTGTGTTAAGGCGATAGAGGGGCGAAGGACGGGGATCGGGGGGTTAGAAACATATATCGCTTGTCGCTGCCGTTCTACCATGCCATGAAGTGCAAACTGCAAAACGCATACACGAGCATAACTACTCTACTCCCGGGGTGGACGCCCGATTCAAGGTCCGCGACTATGAGCAAACGAACGTTGTAATGCGATGCAGGCAGGCGAGTGCAACTGCAAAGTGTTATGCTGTCGTCTTTTCTCAGCGTTTGCTTGTTTGAATTCAAGCAATTCAGCCGCATTCGTAATAAATTTTTACTTCCCGAACAAACAACAGCCACTAAGTTACCAACTAAAACTGATGATCCGATTGCGATGCTCATCTCATCGAATGTTCTCGACAAATCTCACAAATCATTGCAAAAACTTCCGAGATTTTTATATTTTCTAATAAATTATTTGCAAAGTTTACAATTTTTAGCAATAGATTTAGTGTATTTGTTTGAAATGCTAAATATAAATATAGTGCAGTTTACTTTTTCCGCCTGTTTCCACTTCCTAAGCGTAAATGAGGAACAAGTGATATGATAGGCTGAGCAGGATAACTTGCGATTCTGGAACGCTTTCCAACTTTTTTCTCGCTTTACGAATTCCTGCCAACTGAAGTCTATTTATAAAATAAAATTTCAGTTTCGTTTACATTTTCAAGATGTTACCCAATTTCACTTTCTTTCCATTCCAAATCTAACAATTTGAAATGCGCTCCTAATGATTCTGTTTTTTAAATCACAGCCGAAATCATTTCAATAAACAGGCACGCATTAAATTAAAGAAAACACAGTGAGGGCAATGAATCGCAAATTCAATGCGCCTTGTTCGCATAAATGCATGTACCTTGAAATAAGTAATTTACCAAACATAAATAATATGAATTAAGAATGACGACATTCCCTTGTTTATCGAACATGAAATATTGGAAATTAAACTATCGATAATCCTTTAAAATTGCTCATGTTTCGCATTCGAGTATATTTAGATTTATGTTACGTTACGTTTTATGGTTTATCGTTACACAAAACATGTAACATGTAGTGTATAAGGAATCTTTGATTTGATGCAAGTTCCTATCAGAGTGAGTATGTGTGTGCTCGGGCATATTATAAAACGAAAACGTGTGGAATCGAGCGGATTTGTTGTGGGCAGTGCACGCGAGTTGGTGTCGGAAATGCGCTGCACATTTATGTCTATGGCCTTAACTTGCTCGTTTAAGCATCAGGCTGACTTAAGTGTGGTGTGCGTATGTGTGGCGTGCATAAATATGTAACTATATGTATTAGCAAATGCACACTTGCATGGCGCATGAGGAATCGAGGGAATGGGTTGGCTCTGTCTAGCGGCGCGCGGCGGCGGTCACTAGTTCATCGACTTTGCGACTTTCCGCGAGCTGAAGGTCACTATAATTGAGTCGGTTTAGATGTGAACGAGTATACTATAGTTATAGTAGAGCCTCATCGTGTATTTGTATAGAGTAAAACAGCAAGTTTAAACGATGCAAACGCATCTGCACGTCTCCAGCATCCAGCTATATCCGTTTTGTTTGCAACTTGCAGCCGCAACTAAAACCTTGGTGGATAGAAAACTTCCTATGCTCTATGCTTATGAAACTTGAAGGATATTTATTTGCAAATGGCGAACCTCTTATCCTTATCAGTCTAAATCTATTAATTATAGTAAGTTTTAAACGAGGTTCTCGGACAATGATAAAACTGATCGACTATTTTTAAGCCGCATCCTCATCGTTGTTGAAGCAAGCTGGCTTGCATTAATATTACGCATGCTGGTAGCTTTACAACCAGTTGGTATTATTAATAGAACAACGCACTTCCCTATTACAAGGTCATGTTCAATAATTATAGCTAAGTGTCGTTTATTAAAAATTTCAAAACGAAATTTTAAAACTCAAAATCAATCTTTACATTATTACGAAACCTAAGCCACATAATCGACCATCGAATATTTATATCTCCACAAATAAACAAACAAATAAATTATGTGGTAATAATCATTAAATAAAAATATTAATCACATCATATAAGTTGTTTTTAAACAAGGAATGTGTTTGTTATTTCCTAATAAAATTCCAAATTCAAATGTCATTAATGCAGACTTGACCTGTTCTAAGCGTGTTTTGTAATTTTAGTAACTTTTTGTCATAGTCATCGTTAATTATAATTAAATGGCACGCTGCAAGCGAATATCAATGAATGACAGTTGTTTCTGCGTTGCAGACTTGCATTACCATATTTAGATGTAGCATTAAATTAAATTAACAACTATTCTCTATGCAAAGCTAACACAAAGTGAGCAAAGAGTTTAGTTACACGTTACACGCTGGAAGGAAAGTAAAAGTGAATCGTCAATGCATTCGTTAGTGTAGACCGCGAAGTACGAGTAGGATCGCGTTCGCTGTTCGCGTGATGCGCGCGCGTCCACTCTTAATCTAGGATTATGGGATAGGTCAGTGTGTCTATTTACTACCGCTTTTTATATGCTCAGACCGGCTAGTCTAACGTTCCACACCGTTTGTTAAACTAAACAGCTAAAAGGCAGACGTCATCAAAACGCTTCTAGTTTTTTTTTAATTTCAAATATCTAATGTTAGAATGATTGAGGCAGGAATTTCAAAGACAAACAAAAAAAAAGTAAAAAAACGCTGTAAAATGTCGGCAAATTATTCAAATATTTCCTACATATCAGTATCAGTTGTTTACCACAAGGTGATATTTACCGGTTTCTCTGTTTGCATATTTTTACAGCTCTAATTTTGCATCAAGTGGTACCAACCAATGAAAATTTTTATATTTTGGCAAATAATTGCTGCAATGTTTGCGCAAAGAATTAGCGCGTCTACAGCGCAATTTATGAACTACCTACCGAAAAAATTCCCGGTCTGTCTGTGCAAAAACTTAATTAGAGTTTGATGCAGTACGTTTTGTTGCTGTGAGTGCGAGCAAATAAAATTAAGGAAAGACAAACAAGCAGCGAGACCAAGACCTACGCCACTCCTTTTAAGCGTATTTTGCGTGGTGACTGTGGCTGCTGACAATATAGGAAAATGTCGCAAATTTAAGAATATACGCTCGATAAATATTTACGTTGCATTATCATATCACACTTCATGGAATGGCCAAGTGGCATGATCGTTAAAAAAGTAACGCGCCATAGGTCGCGGTTGTGCGCCACTTTTTTTGCCAAAAGTAGACGCGTTGCGAGAAATTCAACGAGATTGCGATGAGATGATGCTGGCAACTGGCGCAAAAAGCGTTTTTAAATATATCGTCGACGTGGCCAGCAAGGCCTCCTGCATAGAAACCGAAAGTCGGCAAGCACAAGATGTGTGTGCTCATCATGATCCAGGTTTATATTTGCACAAACGCGCGTTTTTGTTTCGCCATAGATATAGATATAGGCGACTAGTTAGAATCAAGTGCGCAAAAGTTGAGCTCGAGATTGTGTGCTCGTACATATAGCTAGAATACATAAATATTTTAATGTATGTTGTATTTGTATAGCGTGGTATGAGATTCTATTTCCGTCTCGACTGTGACATTGCGCGAGGTCATGGTTTACGTAACGAAAAACGAAGCGCGCGGTGGACGCCGCGATACCGAAAGTTCGAACCGCGACAGCGGCAAAATATAACGGAGCAATTGCTGTGTAAAGAGAGATGCGACATGTGCGACATGATTGCACACGCAATAGACACAACTGACAACAGTTTAATCATAATAATATACGAATACGAGCAGAGAGCATTTGATTAGAACAAATACAGGAACGCAATTTATTGCTTCAATTTTTTTATCATCAGCGCGACAGTCGCCACAAATAATTTCAAGTGGAATTTTTATTTTCAAAACGTCATAACCATAGGATATGATAATTTAAGAAGATGTAACAGATGCCCCCCAAAATTCAAATTTGAGTGCATATTTCTTAAATGACCAAAAAATGGTTCAACGAGTGAAAGTAAAAGGTCATCTGAACCAAAAATAAAAAAATTAATTAATTGCATTAATTAAACAGATTAGAACAATTTTTAATGATGAGCCACGCAATTGTTAATGCCTAAAGAAATATCGCACAAGGAATAATATATGCATTTTAAGCAATTGAAGATAAAACCGGTCCTGATGTGCACATAGCGGATGTTTTTAATAATTTTTATTTGGTCTAGAGTTCAGAACATCAGTTAGATATTCATAATTTATTAACTTATTTACAAAATGCACTATCAAGCATATGAATTAAATAATTAATCTTGTAACTTCGCACCATTTCCTCGTTTCAATATTATTTGCATTTGCGAATTTCGCGCTTTGGAACAACATGCACGACCTGCCCTAATTCGCAAAACATTAAAATATCACGAAAACTTGCCAAGAAACTGAAACTTTCAAATCGCAAACGACTTCGTGTAAATTAAATTGAAAACATTCTATTAGATTTGTACAAGTTAAATATTGTTGGACAACCAATTTGGAAAACCTCTAGACGCGTCCTTTTTGCTCCTTAGACATTTTCAAAGTCACGTATGTAGAAAAAATGTATTTATCGCTTGTTTTCGGTATGGGCCAATTTAATTTATCATTCGCGTCGCGGACTGGCGAAATCTAAATTTAAACATCATTACATTTGTGTACTAGTCGTTTACACACTTGACGATTGTCAGTGTACTACACACATTAACAACGATCACGCTTTTTCATGTTGAGATAGGCGTTTTGTAATATTTGTATTAATGATTTCACAAACAAATATCGGCCTTTCTCGCTCGCATTTGCGACATCAGTGTCATATTTTTATTTGATAAGACAAGGATGCAAATACAGAGATTGCTACCGTGAAGGGTCGATAGATCTATACAAGAACATATTCACATAGTTACTTATTCTGTATTCTTAATAATACTTCTATTCTTAAATCATTATATTGATAAGTGCGAAGGATTCGTACTATTAATGAATGTACTTGCTTTGTACTCGAGTTAAGTAGAAAAAGATAATGGTTATCGCGGTTGTTTTTATTTAATTTTTACTTAACATAAGCTCACTTGTACGAGTTAATGTGTTCTTTTTGTTATCATCAAAGATAAAAATGTAGAGGAGGTCAAAGAGAAACGCGACTATAGAGCGAAGTAGCGATAGATAAATATGGAACTTTTTTTTCAAAAATCTATGGGCATAAACAAAAGATCGACTTACTTTGTGTTCGTACTGAAGGGTAGTGATGCTGCGGGTGGGTCAAATGCGAACGATGCTGCTGCCCTGGCGGATAATGATAGGGTGTGAGGAACTGCTGGTTGTGATGATAACCTAGCGGCGAGTGTGGACCCAACGGGCCGGATGGTTGGAGGCGCGCTTTCAACTCATCTGTTGACGTATGTCCACTGGATGAACTGTCCACGTCCGAGACACCTGAATCAGCCGGTGATGGTGGCAAAGAACCTGTAACACACACAAGAAATTATTAGTCTAATGCATAAATCCAAATTATACAAGTCTGGGACCATCGCGAGACAATTTCTAAGCAGCAAAAATGTTTGTTTTCTTTGGTTCTTCGGCAAATAATGAAATCATAAAATGTAACTAAGTATGAAGAATAAGCAAAAAGACAGTTTGAAGGGCGCATTGTGCACAATTCACGATGTCTTTCGCAAAACGCACACAAAGCGCGACGTCCCTGAAAGCAAATGAAACATTGGCTGGAAGAGATACCTTCATAATAAAATAAAAACAGCACAATAATAAATCAAAACATTTCATAGTGTTGAATGCGTTATGCAAATTGCCCTCCACGAATAAAATCAAATCGGCGAAGACAGTAAAAAATGGCATTGCGTACCTATACATGTGACCAAAAATGCTCAATGTTCAACATACGCAAAACGATCAACAGGAGGAAGAAGACACCAAGCCGAGCTAAGCCAAAGAGAACCCTCGCACGCATACAGAGAGTTCTCACGTAGGTAAAACTCTTTTGCGAATCACAACGTGCACAATGCAATAATACCAAAAAAACGACGCAACTATCCAACGGTCATCGTAGGTAACGACATAATCGGGGAATCTTCCCAGTCGTCCGAATCATTACTCCACAACTGAAAGGGTTCGGCCAGCGTGGAGCATTTGATGTGTGCGATCGGAGCACGGCGTGACCCTTTGTCGACCCTCGCATCGCATAATAGATATGATTAATGGGCAGCGAGGTCGACAGGTCACGCCGGACATGTTTAAAGGGATGGACGGCACATATAAGGCCGGACGTGAAGACCTGAAGCTTGGAAAGAATGGACAGACACATGTGGACATGGACATCAGACGCATTCTATTGCTACGGCACGGCATACCTACAATCTGAATCGGACACAACAAAACGATGAAGAGTCGAGCGCATCGCGGAATTCAAACAGGTTCCACTCATTCTTCGATAGTACTTTCTTAAAGCCAGTCACCACATCAAAGGGTAGACGGACGTGAGCTGCGCTGGGCCTGAAGGGTGAGTCCGAACACAACTCACAAAAGATAATATAGGTAAGAGCCCCCTTCAGTTCTAAACATCAGCATACCCCGCAACGATCGCTATGCCAGCTATGTTTATTTACTGCTTGAATCACTCAATGCCTCTATGCATAGAGGATCTGGGTCTGCATGGGTAGGAAGACAGCCCAAACATTAGATGGCAAATTTTGATCTGCCTGCTTTGGGTTTAGCAGGTTTTGCATAACGTGCATGGAAGATAAATGAAAACCTAGGCCAAAAACAAAGGTTTTCGATTCAATGTTATGATTTTGATTGCATTACTATTGTATTAAAATGCGGGAACCGGGAAACAAAAAAGCGGAAAACAAGTACACGTCCAACGTCCAAGATTGAAGCAAGTACACTTAACTATGAAGATCGCTTCTTCCTCTTTGAATAAAGGCAAGCAGCAAGGGGATGAACGCAAGCGTGACTAATGATATGACCAAGACCCTTATTAATTACTTCTTTCTTTTGTCTTGCAGGTATTGTTATTCCGCTTCGAGCGTTCCTTCCTTAGCCTTTAGACATGCTAACCGTAGATATCAAGTCAAAACGATACAATCCGTATTCTCACACTTTTTTATTCAGAGTACTTGATTTTTAGTTAAAATCAAACCCTATGGGCATAATATGCTCGCATGGGTTATAAATTACAACAGTTAAAATGCACTAAACAAAAGCATAAAGACGTTCACAACACAATCAAACAGAAACAGGAAATAATTTTCTTCGTTAACACGAATCACGAATTCAAAAAATCCAATTAAACCATCAAATCAAAAGCAACATCTTAAAAAACATTGTTTTCGCAGAACTTAACCGTTTTTGTCTTTTGAATTCTTGACAAAACTGGGATAATAGCTGGTCAGTTTAAAATAAAACCGTAATGTAATTTTCCCATGAAAACGATACGATGACAAAAGATGACCCCCGAAATTCTACGATGAGCTTCCTATCATATTTATGTGTAGATTTGAACGGAACCGGGCACAAGACAAGTATGAGGAATTAAAAATATCTATTATTCCCGATAGACTAGTAGGAAAAGCAACCCTTCGAAAAGTGACCACTCGCTAGTGTGATTACACTGACCACTGGTGTAAGTGACCAGTATAGTCACGTTCACTACTTGTTTTCTCTATTTGTAGCCAAGGATAGTTTTTAAGGGGTTGAGAACAGCGTAATTTTACCATAGGACATCGCTCGTCAACGCTTGGTCATCCGGGATAGCCGTCGCATTAATAGCTGACCAACGAGTGTACTTAAACCAGTTTCGTGCATTTTTGGCTTATATTAAATTGCTTACTTTCCACTTTTGTTCCGTGTGTAACTCGATTATCTTCATAGTCATAGGCATAGGCAGAAGCAACCGGAATAAAGGAAAGTAAAATAGGGAAAATTTAAAAATAGCTAAACAAGAACTTGTTGTAAATTGCGTGTGACTGAAATGCGATCGTCTATCATCCTTTATGTCCAAAGATTGCCAAGAATCTTCAAATCAAACTCGACCAAGTGTTATTTCAGTTAAATTTGGCCTGGTCAGAAATTCATTTTCTTAGAACTGTAAAAGGGTGCACAAGGGGTTGATACTTTTAAAACCAAAATATAGTTGACAATTTGTCAATTCAGATCCAACTGATAACAAAGTTCGAATAATTGCACCCAAGAAATTTACCGGCCTGTATGTCAACAAACCCATGTAACTGATATTTCTTAGCTAGAGATTAACTTAAGGTTTATAAGAATAAAAGGCGAACACAAATAGAGTACAATGAATGAGCATAGAGCATGTAGATAGAAGTAAACCCTTTACTTCCTCATTCCCTAGCTGTGCTCCTCTAAAAAATGAGAACATTGATCTTCATCACTCACCAGGAAGAGGAAGAAGGTAAGAAGAAAGCAGTTTTCAAGGTAAGTATCCAAACAACACGCAAATTCAACACCTTTAGACAATCGAGATAAAGGCATCGAGGAAAAACGTTTACTGGACCATTGCAGCAACCTTTAGTCTTAGGTCCACTGGTCCACATCCAGGTAGTGGACCTTTCTCTGAACATTATAAACCATTAGAAGACACCTTTGCTAATCTGTATAATCTTTGACTATGGACCGGCAAAAAACAGACCAAGCACAAAAACCAACATCGGATTTGAAAGATTGTTAGATGTAAAGGTATGGATTACAAAGCAATTACAATCCGCAAATCACAACATCCGATTATGACACAAGACAAGGCAACACGAGTGAGAACAACCATATAAAAGGGAAGAATCCGCAAGATAAAAAAACAAAACAAATAGTGAAAGCGATACTTTTAGATACCTAGCAACCTAATATCAAGCTGGACTTTATTTTGTTGATATAAAAGTGAAAATATGCGCAAACTGAAATTGTCTATTGCAAAGGCAAAGGGTCAAATGAAGTTGTTTGCTGACAAAATAACACCCTCAACCCTTAACAAACAGAATTTAATCCCTGAAATGTGCAACATGCACATGTGGGCTTAGGTCCAATGCAATCAATGCGCAATATTTGATGACACAATAAGACAGATGCACGTGCCAAACAGTCAAGTTTCCACAATTTAGCAAAAAGGACCAAAGGGTTACGCATCTCACATCCCTTTACTGCATTTCCCCAAAATTTATCAGATGTGTCAATAATATCCAAAAGTATCAATCAAATACATTGCATCAAGGCAAACAACTGCTTCGGATGAATTGCGCAAATTTCCAAATGTTCGTGCAGATGTGGCAACTTCCAACACAACTTGTTTACTGTTTACGCATATTTTAGCTCAATCCGACGAGACATGCGAGCCATAAGTCTATTGAATAATGAAATTATTAGGCAAGAAACGCCGCACAAAGAAAACATTACTTTTGCCGATTTGCGAAAATAAGGGTTGTTAATGTTCTGAGAGCATGATGGCTGGATGGCATATACTTACCGGTTGTTGTTGAGTATGTTCGAGGTGCTGTGATGAGGGCGTGCGCATGGTGCAAGTTCGCATGTTGTCCGGAGAGAATGCCATGTAAGAGTGCGCGGTTTGCGTCGGCGGAACGATGAAGTTTGCTTGGGGGCGGCGGTGACGGCGATAACGGATTGAAAACTACTTCGCTGTTATCTGCAACAAACAAACAGGAATGGTCAGATTTTGTTGTGTTGTGTCATAACACCTTGTTTCTTGTCTCAATTTTGCCAAAAATACATATGGTGGAAGTTGTTGAGTAAACACCATATCTTCAATCTTGTTTGTAAATAAAACAAACTTGAAACTTGCAAACGAAAACAACATTTATTAGCAGGCTTTTAGCTGGCTTGATAGGTATGATTCAATGCAACTGTTATAAAATGTCGAAAACAAAGAAGGAAATTGCGCTTTTTTGTCTTCGAGTCCAAGGCTTCGGCGTTCCACTTATTTCATGTATCTACTTATAATATTTTACAACGCCAAACAGGAGACAATTTAAAGGACACCGGAACGTGTTTTTGTTTACTGTTTACAACTTTATATAAACAAGTAACAATTGTTACTGTTTAATTCACTTTAAATTATTTAATAATAATTAAAGTTCGACTTTTACAGATTACTCTCCAGTTGAAATCCTTTAAAACTACCAATAAATCTATTTTCAGGTGTATCTCGTTAATTGAAGATTTAATTGATTAACTTGGAGTTGAGTGTAAAACTAGGTAAAGCTGGAGGCGCGCATAGGCAAGTTAAAGGTAATAAACCGAAGTCATAGCCAAAGAATTGAGCCGTTGAATGTTTTGGATGTTGGCTCTGGTCTGATCGACCGGAAGGGAAAGTCCCCTTGACCCGAATGCCTTCTCTCGCGCTTGCTGAGTTGTATGCACGTTACATTGCACGTAAATACGCTTCGTGCACCACGTATACGATTTTCAATTTGTTTTTCGAGTCTCAAGAGTTCTCCACATAAAATTTAATCTGAACAACACTCTGGACTTGATCAGCATCACTAAAGTAAGCTCTAAAGAGATGAAGGCGATGAAACACAGTCGAATATGTTAAAACAAGCACACATTGCATAATAAGTTGGCCATTTAGTAATGATGATGCACGTTAACCGAGTTTGCGTTCTTCAAAAGAAGCACACGCAGAATTCGCTTTCGATTTCATTCGCTGGGTTCTTTCGCCGATGGCGCAAAGTTTTGCAGCTCACACTTTTCGACGCAAAACAGATTAAATGAAAAACTGTGTTTTCATTTCCTCACAATACATTTTTATAGCTTCTTCTTGCGTTTGAGTTCTTATAGGTGTTGACTCAATACTTCATCTAATCGTCGGCAAAAAAACCAACAAATCGCTATGTAAATCTAACTCTATTAAGTACGCGAAAAGTTGCGACACGTACGCAGAGTACATTAAACCACCTGCAATTGCGCATTTTATTTTGAAAACATTCGCCATGGTTTCATTTGTTTTGTTGTTGAAAAAATCACAAAAGATATCTTGGTGTTGTTCATTGTTTCGCGTTTTTTTTTCATCACTTTAATGGGTACTTCCCTCTACTTGTTACTGGTTACATGCTGTGTGTTATTTTAAGTCATCGAGATTGTAAAAAAATGCCGTTTGCATCAACACTCGCAGCGGATATCTGAGCATTGCACGACGAAAATAAGCAAGAGC
>JARJDT010025652.1:0-10426 GCA_030264655.1 Leptusa sp. GC000079 | reverse complement strand
TGTGGGTCTGCTCCGATTCGTTTTTTTTTTTTTCTAAAATCACTGCGTAGAACCGGTTCTATCCGGTTATATTTTCCTAACCTAACCGTCTGTGGGTATGCTACCTGTCGCGTTTTTCTTTTATAAAAATCAATGCATGGAACCGGACCTAACCGGTCACGTTTTCCTAACCTAACCGCCTGTGGGTATGCTACCCTTCGCGTTTTTCTTTCATAAAAATCAATGCATGGAACCGGACCTAACCGGTCACATTTTCCTAACCTATCACCTTGGCGCTTTGTCCTCCTATGAGTATGCTACGCGTATTGGATCATGTTTTTGTGTAAACTAGGTTTTCGATGTTTAAAAGAACTTCATACTATTTGCATTAACGATTTTCTAATTATTTTAAATATTGGTGGCCCTGAAAAGGGCCGATTTTCGAAGAACTGGCTCCATAATCCTGTGGATTGTTGTCGCCGTCGCCCTCGTCGTCGTCGTCTTCGTCGTCGCCGTCGCCGTCGTCGGCTTCAACAGTATTACCGAAGTGTATTTGGCGCACCTCCTCCATGAATTTGTCCAATGGTTGAACCTGTTCAGCACGGCACCAACGGACAAACAAGAAATGTGCCAAATACCCAGCGTAACACTGTTTCCTACGGCAATACTGCGGAAGCGACGCTTTGGCATGCCTCCACATACCTTCCACCGTGTTTGTGTGAGCACCAGTCACTGGATCTTTAAAATGAAGGGAATGATTGACAGTTAGATGCTCATATCCCACTTCATTTAATCAGTCGTAAGCCTTCCAGCAATCCGAGATGATGGTGGTGCCCGGCAAAATCCAATGCTTGATAAGACCAACCAACGTCTCGGCGTCTCGGGTCTCAACGGGCACGAGGAACGACCGCCCCGACTCGCGTTCGACGCCCCCGAACACCTATTGGCCTTCAACGCGGTGGCCCCGATGGTACTTCCGTCGGTCGAATTTGGACTCGTCAATCTCCTCCGTCTTTCCAAGGCCCCCAATCGGCGAGGAGTTCAACAATACCCAATCCTCAAGCACCTGCCTCATGAAAGAAGCCCAATTGGACACAGTCGCTGCTCTCACATCCACCTCTTCAGCAATCACTTGTTGCGGAAAATTGCGAAGAAGGAGGTGGGCTATCGACAATACCTTCCACGGCGGCAAATGACTCCTGGCACACTAGGAGCCACTCATCACCGAGCGGGTTGAATCGCAGCGCCTGAGCTTCTTCTTCGGAACACGAATCATTGCCTTACAACGCTATTTCGTGCCGTAACGTTTCATTGGAGCTTCGCAGTTGGGACACTGGAACTCGGGGTGGAGCCAGTTCTTCTCAAGAAGCTTATCAGCAAAGTTATCCACATTGAAATGATCGCGCAAAACTCACACCGACCACTTAGCGGCCATGGCAACGATGTGAATGAGAAAACAAGGCTGGCGTAGGGCGTTGGCCGAACATGACATTGAAACGTAGACAACCCACTAAACAGCGTACTTACATTTGGCAACGCTGTGACTCCTTAATTATTTGAGATAAATTCGCATTTTTGAACGTAATTTTTAAAAACGCATAACACATTGTTAATAACAATTTGGAACATATAATTTTATTAAATACCCTTGTACAACATAAGAAGAAAAAGAAACAAACTTAAATACACTGAAACGTTAAATAATTTCACTGAAAGTAAAGTGCATCTAACCTAAAAGTATAAATAAATTAATATCTCAAAAACTATTGCTTGGCCCTAAAATTCCAACAGATTCGTGTTTTTTAAGTTAAATTGTTCTAATTCTGAAAATTTCAGACAAATCGGCCAAGGGGGAATAAAGTGTAATTACGCTAAAATTGATGTTGTGTGACATTCAATTGTCATAAGATAAACATTTCCCAAAGCAGTGCTCTGAACTTGAATGTTTCCTCTGCTACAACACATTGTAAGAGTTTAATTTCGTTTTAAATTGTATCCCATTCATAGCAATAAGTTTGTTCAATCTAATTCTATAATTTCTTTGATTGTTTTTTTTTTATTATAACATTTTATTGCAAAAATGAAACTAGAGGGAGGAAATCAAACGAAAAATCAATCTGCGAGACAACGGCGCGAGGAAAGAAAACAGAAAATGATGGCGTTCAGGCAGCAAGCCGAGGAAAGTATCCAATCTAAACGCATTAAACTCGATAATTGTGAGCGATTGGCATTTGCTAATGAACGCAGAAAATTGCATCAGCGCCATCTTAGGCAGGATCCGGCATTCAAAGCTAATAGTAAGGGAGACGGACGCGTTTTTAGTACCCCGATCGAGTTATGTGTAGAGAGTATCACTACTTTATCGGGTTAATATGATTAACCATGAAACGGCAACCCTGCCTTAGGAAATCCTGCCGGAAATATCTTTTAACAAGTAATTAAAAGAACTAAAAATTAGTGGCAGTGCCCCCATGTCTATTTGTAACGAAAAATGCATAGACGTGTAGAGGACAGAATTTTCAGAATATGCGATCCTGCCTCGTCCTCCTTTGCCGCGCAACCATGGCAGGGACGCTGAATTGGGATAATCTTTGTCAAAGAACTACACCCATCTTGTTTTCTATTAAATTATACATCAAATTAAAGGTCTTTAGATCCTCTGACCGAAAAAGCAATCCTGCCTTGCGAAAACCAGCCGGAAGTGGGCGGCAGAAGAGGAAATTGGGGTGTGCGCGCGCAAACTCTTTTTTGATGGTTTAAATACTACACCCATCTAGTTTTGCTCTGAATTGGGTATCAAATTAAAGGTAATGCTACCATTTATACGAAAAACCAATCCTCCCTCGCAAAAACTTGCCGGAAGTGGGCGGCAGGGAGGTAATAATAGTCGCAAAATTATACATAAAAAAAATTTGAAGGACTTAATCCAGTAATGATCAATGTAGTAATAAAAGAAACAGTATTTTGGAATGAAAAGTTGATATTATAACAAAGATAATTTTTATTCATTCTCAACAGTGTTAATCTATATCGGAATCTGAATTTTCATCGTAATCGGATTCTTCATCATCCTTTTCACTATTGTCTTCTTCGTTCAAAATTATGATATCCTCGACGACCATGGGAGTTGGATTTCCAACATACCATAGCGGCGTCAATTTGTTTTCCTCGACGAGCCAGCCATAGTCTGTAGGCTCAAGAAAAGCGCAGTTTTTTTTAGTGGCATTTTGCCACACAGAACTTACATAAATAGTTCTTAACAATTTTTGTTTTAAAGAACGCCAACAAGGAGGTATTGTAGTGGAATCGAATCCTTTAACCCTTTTCAGAAAATTTTTCAAGAATTTTGTGCAAAACAATTTCTCGAAAATTTCATATCGGGCCTGATCTACGCTTTTACAGTTTTTAATCGAGTAAATCCTCAACATAAATTCTTGGATTCCTGCAATGACATTTTCACTATTTAAATCGGAGTTTTCATTCAAATTGCCAAACAGTGAAGTGAAATGACAAGAATCTTGCAAAATTTTGAGTGGTTTTGATTTTCCTTTGCGCTAAAATCACACCCCGTAAAAGCATGGAATGCAGGTAAAGCCCTGCACAATTCTCGCCCCAAATGTTGCGCCAACTGTGTGCAATTTATGTAGTTTTGCAGCCTTTTTGTCGAACAAGTACTATTTATCCAAATTTCGAATTCCGTAAGATGGTGCATATTTCCAAGCAAAATTATCAAAATGTCTGTGTCCGAGGCTTTCATTACTACTTTTGATCCAGGTTTGAGCTTCGACAAATGAAAGATCATTCGCGTGTCTGCCTCTTCATGGGCACACCCAAATTCGGTTTCCTCAAGCTTGAGAACTCGATTGTGTACATTTTGAAACGAAAAACATTTATCTTCTACTGTGAGATATACTTTTTTGTTTCCCAAAATTGATGAAACAGAATCGCTACCCCATGACTGTCCCAAAAATGATACTAAAGCCTCTTTGAAATTTCGATTTTTCAAGTTTTTGATAATATCATTCGGCCGTCTTTGCGTCGGCCCGACAATTGTGTAAGCCGAATCAATTTCTTCACGATTATCGCGTTCAGAATCTTTGATAGACAATGAAAAATATCGATCAAAAACGATGTGTATTGTTGATGCGTTCGTGTTGCATAGTTTCAGCAAAATCATTTCCGAATTTTTTTCGAAGGTTTGTGGAATTTCTTTTCCCAAAAGATGTAAGAAACAGAAACCATCCACAACATCAACAACCACCCTTTTTGGAAACGAAAAATCAATTATGCCCTGCAATTTTTTCGCTAAAATTGATTTATCAGTTTCGTGCATAGTGCCATCGTAGTGAGACAGAGCCGGGGGTGCAGGAGCGAGAGGGTAACTCAAACATGCCTTCAAGTCAACTTGCTTGTGCAATGCTATCCCTAGGATGCCTTCCGAAAACATCTCTTTCCATTTTTATAAGCGCTACTTTGTTTCCATCTTTGCTTTTTTGCGATTTTATTAAACAATTGGACGAAAAATTTGAAATGACCTACCTTTTTATTGGCTTACGAAATCTTTCAGGAGCATTATTGCATTCTTGAAAAAATCTTCTTTCAATTTTTCTCCTTTTTCATCAACGGCAAGTAGAAACGCTGAAACATTTGGGGGAGCTGCTCTACCAGTTGTGATGTGGAAAAGTTGATTCGGTACAATGCTGGAATCGAAGGGATTGATATTGAGGGTAATTGATTCAATAATTTTCTGAACAGAGGTTCGGTCTTTTTCGATACGGGAGTTTTGCAACTCGTTGGTCACATCGTCACTGCATGAGATGCCAATTTTTTCCATCAATTTGGAAATTATTGTCGTTCTCATACTGTAACTAAAAGCCCATCTTTGTCTTGCTGAAATCGAGTCTGTGAAGTGAGAGATGCCAGTGAGGGTGCTTCATGCATCGCCATTGATTGTTTGTTCCAATGTTATATCAACACCAGTTCGAGCTAAACTTTTGTTTGTTCTTTTGATTCCAAATGCCCCCCTGCGAAATTCTTTTACTAAATCTGAGTTCTCTGTTTTAAGTTTCATTAAATTTGAAACATATTTGATCGCGTATCTCGCATAATTGTGTTGGTTTAAAGCGAAAAATAGATTCGTCATTTCAAAAATAGCAACGCGGCTGAAATGAGCGGATGTATTCTCTTACACCGATTGTAATGCTTGCACTCAATGCATGAATTTATAGAACCAGCAGCCAATACTTCTGTTTGGGTTAAAATGTCAACAATCCCACACGAGTCGATATATTTACCTACGGCTTTGAAGTAAGCCATTTTCAGATGAAACGGACCCAAATTTACAAAAACATTGTCAAACAACGGTGCATGGTCAACTTGAAGCTGAATCGCCACTTTGGCAATTGCCAAATCGTACGTGACAATTATGCGAGGTTGTTTACATTCTGCCGCTATTTGTTGAGACCGAACCATAGTTTCAAAAACTATAGACTCTGAGGTGGGCGATTCGTTGATTTGCGGAAGATATTGGATGGTCTGCATCTCGCTTTTATCGACAGTGATTCGGCAATTAAAGCCAATCCACATGGGCGTGTTTGGAATTTGGAAAATGTAATGGCCCACAGCAGGTCCCGGATAACTGCACTCTTTTGAGAAATTCGACATTCGTTGATCAGTTGAGACACTGTATTAAAACACAAAAGTGGAACATGTACTGTAGGTTTCTTCCAGTACGGAGGAATATCCCGCGGTATTTCATCAAATTTTCGCCTTTTACGAGGAACTTTGAATTAATCTCATTGTCGGACATTTCTTTCTCTGTAGCAGAGTCCACTGATTCTTCCAAATTTGAACCTGCAGGATCATCCACATCAATACTGGAAAACTGGTAAATTATTCCGACCGTGTCATGCATCGTGTCTTAACCGTTCAAGGTGTCTACAAAACAATCAAAGTTGTCAAATGCAACGTGCGTGCTAAGGTCCTCAGATACTACGATACCAGGCGGAATAAGTTGATTCTTTTCGTAAGCGTTAAAGGTTAATTCGGTTTCATATTCCTCCGCATTATGGTAGCCTACCGAATGACCTAACTTGTTGAGAGTTGTGAGAAGTTTCTTGCTATTCGTTATGGACTTGACTGCTAAGCCTAACATTAAATGTTTCGAAGGTTTGAACTTGCCACTTGTTGTCATGTAAATAATATCATTGCAAATTGATTCAATTCTAATGGAATCGTGATTTGATTTTTTTCTTCGTTTATCTGGCCCTTGGATCACATCGCAAAAGAAACCGAATAAAGTGGGAGGAATCTCACATTCACCATTGATTATGTCTTTAACCTGCAACTTTTCCGGTAGTTTTTTTGTGTTTATGTGTTTGACTACATTCCTTAGCGCATATGCAACTTCTTGGTATCTCATTTCAGTAGAAGTTTGAGCGAGTACGTTCTCATTGAGTAATTTATCAACGTCGATGTCAATTTTGTGTACGATTCGCTTTTTATTAGGAAGACACGATGGTTGACTCATTAAAACATCACCAAACTTCTGTCAAATTTTATCAAGTAATTTGTCAGCTTCGTAATGGTTATTACTCTCTTTATCAACATCATACTCAAGCAAAAGCGATTTGTATCTCAATAGTAAGTCAGCTAAGAAGAACACTTTCTGGTTTTCGAGTATTTCATCAGTAATGAACGCACAAAGAGCCTCAAATGCATTTTTATGACCGTCTCTAGTCATGCGTCAACTAGTGGTCTTATCACTTTTTAAACCTTCAGTTAATTAAAGGATTGATGCGTAACATGATGAATGATACACAACTGTATCAAAAGAATCTAATCTTCTTAAGAGCATATCGTCATTCAGTAACTCAGCGATTTGTTTTATTTGGTCAACAATTTCTTTGCTCTGACACGTTGGATATGTTCTTTTGTTATGGACCCTTTTTTCGAATATACAACAAATGATACACACTTTCCTCCAAAGGCTGCCATCGGACGCAGTTATTGGCTCTTCAGAAGACCGCGCGGGGGATAGGTTCTGTCCCCTGTCGTGGACGTCGTATGATTGGGACGCCGATGTTGATGGTTCTGAGAGCGTTATCCCAGAATGTTTTACGGACGATGATGCAACGAAAGAATCGTCAATTGAGAGTTCTAGTAGACTAGTACCGGACGCAGTGACTGCTTCATCCAATGAAGATGTCAAAGAGGCATCGCACATTTTTTTCTAGAATGTTTAATTATCTAATTCAAATTTTCCAACATTTAGGTATGCCCACTTTCACCGAAAAATAACTTCCCTTTTAAGTTGTACTTAAAATTAACTTGAACTTAAATGTGTCCGTGTATAGTCGAAGCGGAGGCCATACCTGTACGTCGCAATCAAACAACAATTAAATACATTGTTGTTGGTTGGATTATTGGTTGAAGTACAATTTAATGTGTACTTATTTCTTGGTGAAAATCGTACACTTTTCAAAATACTTCTCGATTACTTTTTTACTTACATTATTGTTTGCTGCGACCATTTTTAGCAGTTCAGTTTGCATATCTGGCTTGAGAATGGCAAATTTATTGTAATTTAATTTTCTTTCATTTCGGATACATAAAATGCTAATGCTTCTAGTTAATATGTGATCCGAAAATGATTTAACGTTTGTATCACTCTTTTTACAAATAAAACAATTCATTTTAGCGAAGAGCCAAAAGTTGTTGATTTACAAACAAAATGAGTACGCGCGAACCGCAAGCGCAAACTTATCAAAATAGTGTTTGGCTGCATACATACTTTGCGCCAAATGTCCAATCTAACATGCATCTAACTGAGGGGCACCACTACATAGTAATCGTTTTGATTTATTTGTAAGCTGGCAACTTTAAAATTATTTGAAAATACATTAGATTCCGCGTTAAAACAGACTAAACAACTTATTTTCAATCAAATTTTAATTTGCAAGTACACTGTGTAGTATTTAAACTATCAAAAATGTGTCCCCGCGCGCACTCCCTAATTACCTCCCCTGCCGCCCACTTCCGGCTAGTTTTTGCGAGGCAGGATTGGTTTTTCGTATAAATGGCAGCATTACCTTTAATTTGATACCTAATTCAGAGCAAAACTAAATGGCTGTAGTATTTAAACCATCAAAAAAGAGTTTGCGCGCGCACACCCCAATTTCCTCTCCTGCCGCCCACTTCCGACTGGTTTTCGCAAGGCAGGATTGCTTTTTCGGTCAGAGGATCTAAAGACCTTTAATTTGATGTATAATTTAACAGAAAACAAGATGGGTGTAGTTCGTCGGCAAAGATTATCCCAATTCCGCGTCCCTGCCATGGTTGCGCGGCATAGGAGGACGAGGCAGGATCGCTTATTCTGATACACGGCACTGTCCTCTACACGTCTATGCATTTTTCGTTACAAATAGACATGGGGGCACTGTCACTAATTTTTAGTTCTTTTAATTACTTGTTAAAAGATATTTCCGGCAGGATTTCCTAAGGCAGGATTGCCGTTTCATGGTTAATCATATTAACCCGATAAAGTAGTGATACTCTCTACACATAACTCGATCGGGGTACTAAAAACGCGTCCGTCTCCCGGACTATAAGGAATGTGAGAAAGATCGAGTCCGATTAAAGGAATTGCATAAGGATTTAGCCTTTAAACACTCTGAGAATGAAGCTACTTGTTTACGTGTACAAGCAATACGCGAAGATCCTGATTATAAAGCTCATGAACTAGAGGCCGACCTTATACGTATGCAGGTCTTGCGTGAAGATTCCTGTTTCAGGAATCCTGACAATGAAGCTACTTGTTTGCCTATGCAAGAAATACGCAAACAACCTGATTAGAAAGCTCATGAACTAGAAGTCAATCTTATACGCATGCAGGAGTTGCGTGAAGATCCCGATTTCAGGGATTCAGAGAATGAAGCTACTTGTTTGCCTATGCAAGAAATACGCAGACGTCCTGATAATACAACTCATGAACTAGAAGCCAATCTTATACGCATGCAGGAGTTGCGTGAAGATTCCGATTTCAGGGATTCTGAAAATGAAGCTACTTGTTTACGTGTACAAGCAAAACGTCAAAATCCCTATTATAAAGCTTATGGACGAGAAGCCAATCTTATACGTATGCAGGAGTTGCGTAAAGATCCAGATTTCAGGGATTCTGAGAATAAAGCTACTTGTTTGCGTATGCAAGTAATACGCAAAGACACCGATTATAAAGCTCATGAACAAGAGGCAAACCTTGCACGTGTGCAAGAGTTACGCAAAGATTCAGAATTTACAACGTCTGAGAATGCACGGCAACGTTTGTATATGCAAGAGTTGCGCACGCAGAATCTACAATATACCAAAAGGGAAAACGAAAAACACAAACATGATCAACAATGCTAATGTGCAAACGATGTGCTCAGATTTAGAGAGGTGTGGATCAATTCTTCAACTCGTCAAGCTAAGGACGGAGACAATTTTGCAAAAAATATGCTAACATTCGTAGCTTCCAGACAGCAGATGCCTGACAATATTTGTTGTTATTGTGATGGACTGTTTTTCCAGCACTCACTAGTGCGCTTAAACGAAGAAGTTCTTGTGGTTAAATATTCCACGCAATTTCTTAACAAAATCAAGAACATAGCTTCCCGGCACATTTGCAGAACGTGCCACAGTCACAGCAGAAAAGGCAAAATACCATGGTTAAGTACTGGATTTGGTTTGAAATTTAAGCCAATTCCGCAGTGCTTAAAGGTGTTGTCGCCACTCGAAGGGAGAATGGAAGAATTCCATTTTTGCAGATACGTGCCTTGAAATCGTTTGCCATTTATCCACAACTTGGCATGAAGGGTAGTGTTGTCAATATACCTGTGGAAATTAATGATATGGTTCAAGTGCTGCCTCGAAAATTTAACGAAATGTCCACAATGCAATTGAAATTGATAAGGCACTTAATGCTTTCAACAAATTACATGTATGAAACAATAAGACCCAAACAGGTTTACAATGCACTCGCGTTTTTAGTTGAAACAACGTTTTATAGAAAACATGATATTCAAATAGATTTTTCAGAATATGAAAATGTATCAAATAATAACTCAACGGTCAATTTCGATTCCACCGACTTACAAGAAGGTCCAATGAGGAACCGCGCGAGGTTAGGGAAAAAATATTTTCAAAAACTATATATATTATATTTTGATCTCTGTTTGCTCAATGTAGCATATTCGCAATATTACAGCCGTAATTAATTCGCGAAAATCGACATTTTCGCGTTTTGGAAACATTGTAAATTTGAATTATTTGAATTTACTGCATTTTGCTTGGTACGAAGCATATATCCCGAATGAAATGTTTGACTTACGAGTTATTACGGAAAAGTACGAACGAACGCTTTGTCTCTTTCTTACCTATATTTGTCTCTCTCAGCAAGCATGCGCAGTTT
>JARJDT010025644.1:0-65659 GCA_030264655.1 Leptusa sp. GC000079 | reverse complement strand
CCCATAACAAGCAAACTATGGGAGATACAGGAAAGTCTTAAATAGGAAAGACGCAAAATTTAATTGCCTTTAAGTTCCCTGAAGACACGTTTGCCCTAACTATTAGGTCTATCCAAATATTCGCGGAAAACCACCGAAAAAATACAAAAATCGCCATAACAAGCAAACTATTGGAGATGCAGAAAAGTCTCAAATATTTTCTATTTTGTATTTTCATTTTAAATAGTTCCTTGAAATATCCATTTTCAATTTTCATTCTTAAAATAATACATACATATATATAAAATGTGTAACAAATATTATTTAAACCATGCCGTCCATGCCAATTCATATTAAAATGTTAATGCTAAATTAATAGTTACCTTATTAGTAGATATTTCATCTTGACGCCAAACATTCAAAGGGGCGATTGGGATTGGATGGGGGATTAGATAGGTATTGTGAATCAAACCATTGATTTCCGTTTTGGGCATTTTTACTTTTACAATAAATATTAAATAAGCAAAGAAATTTAATAGTATAATTATTTGGACATTCTACAGAATAATTCGATATGTTTGATGTTTTTCTCTTTTTGGAAGAACATTGATGAAACTTAAATATATATAAATGATATTTTCAATTAATAAATACATCATCACCGAGTTCAACATCATTTCCATGCCAAGATTTTAATTTTATATATTTGTACGTGTTTCTTATTAATAAAAACCTAAATACAATTTGAGATTAACGGAAAATAACCGAACCGTCCATCTATGTTAATGGTTAATTATAATCCTAATTCCTAATCAGTTGTACTCTTGTACTTGTTATATAATAGGCCTTAATATTTTATAATAAGTGCCAAATTAATATTTAATAATTTATATTTATTACAATTTATTAAACTCACTTTGTAAGGTCTAATTATTAAAATATAATATAAGGCGACATTAATCACAGTCACATTTCAATGGATGATTATATGTACAAAATTAATAATGCCCCATAATAAAATATACACTTTTTTGATTTAAGTACGTTTTTGGCAGATGATAGTAGTTTGTTCAATCAGTATGTAAATGTTTACCTAAGTAATGACTAAAAAAAAAATAGGTGCAGGAATCAGGTACTTGCGATATTAGGCGATTTATTAGTTGCTTGTGAGCACTAAATACTGAGAAATATCTAAAAATTAAGTAGCCAATTTGCCATGTACTCGAAACCGATACAAACAACTGTAATTCGGATTGCCGTGATTCGAATTAACTTTCAATTCGACAATATGAAAACTCCGCCGCAGCACATCAGCCTCATTCACAAGGAAGAATTGCAAAGCGTCTCCTTCAGCATCATAACGATACTCGCCCAGCAACGCGGCGTCACGATCATGTTCGTGATCCAAACCGAACACTTGAAAATCTTTGGGCGCCGAATCGATTCGGCCACTTGGCGTCAACTGTCTACTAACATGCTCGTAGGAAAACGCATCTATGGTCACGTTATGCGACAGCTTGATGATCACAAACGCCGGGAAGCTTTGGAACGCCCAGCATTCGCCGGGCACGACGCCGGGCGTTATCACTGTGCGTGGACTCGCCGACGGATACCATAAAGGCACTCCGAAAATCGACACCACCGACGTGCGCGCACTATAATGTTCCGTACACCGCGTTGACAATATCTCACCGCCGGCCGATTCGAGCGCATAGTCCACAAGGCCGGTCTTATCCGCATCGTAAGTCGCCAATGCCCCTTTGACAATCGCGCGTATTTGCAGCTCATTCGGTGGAATCGCCGGGCTGCCTATCCGACTGGCGGAGACATGCCCGGCGAGTTGCGTGCTGACATCAGCCATTATTTTCGAGGCACTTAAAGCTATCAAATCGTCGAAACGTTTGTTCATCTTCTCGGTAAGATTGTGTAGCTTGCCTTCCAACTCAGTCTGTGCAACAAAGAACGCGCCAAGCCACTTGGACATGTTGTTCTTGTGCTCGTCGGAATTCAAGAGCGCAGCTATCAACGTGTTGAGATGGTGCTCCATTTGCAAGGCACTTAGTCGACAGCAGCGTTTAATTGAGTGTGCAAGCTGGGCATATTTCGCCGAATTGCTGAAGACTGCAGCGTTCAAGTCAATGCGCAACTTGACAATCTCCGAGTGCAATTGTTCGATGAGTTTGTCTTGTTCGTGCATTTGATGCACGTTGTAGTTTTCGAATAGTTTTTGTATACTCGGACTTTCAAGTACCTTCTCAATGACTTGATCAATACTTTCTTGCTTGTTGACAACATTCTGCAGATTCAAGTTGTTTGTGATTGTGGAAATTTGTTCGTTTGTTAAAGCGGCTGCAATATCGGCCGGTGCAGGGGTGCTGTCCTCCAACACTTGCACATTCCCATCCGATTTTAACACTTGCATTATTGTCTCGACATCCATGTTTAAATTCAAATTGTCGCGAACTGCTTGGGCGACTTGCCGGAGTTGAACAGTACTCAGCCCTGTTCGCACAGGCGAATCTAATTGAATTTTGATGATTGTTTCCGATGATGATGTTTTACTATGAGGAAATGGTGGTGATTGTTGTTGTTGTGTAAATGTTGTGGCTTTGTTCGAGGACATCATTATTGGTATGATGGCGGGTATCATATCTTTGAGGATATGCCCTAATTGTGATAATAACCACAACCCTGCAACCGAAGTTCATTTTCTTGAATATTTATTTGAAATAATTTATTCGTGTATAAAAAAGCAGTCTACAAGCCTCCCCTCTCACTTATCTTATTCTTAACTTCATACAGTAAAACTTAAATATTTGGAAATATTACTGGCCGCCATAAATGTCAAACAAATCACACTTGTACCAGGTAATTAATTACATTAAATAATAACCTATCAGTTAATAACAAAAAAGTACAATGAAATAAACATTGCAAAACCCAACCCGAGCGTTTCAAATAAACATACTCAAATAATATATTACTTGATGGGTATGTGAATGAATAAATTAAATTATATTAAATAAATAAATCGCAAACACAAAAAAACAAACACTATGCAAGTCCTTATTTTAACAAATTATACAGTATTTTGTAAGTTATTTTATTAAAGCAAAAAAGTAAAGAATAATAGTAAATGACTAGTTGACTAGTAACTTGTAATAGCAGCAAAATCCATTCTTCGAGTTCTTGTCACATTAGTAATTCTTGATAATACATGAATTCTTGAAGTAATTAAAGTGGCATGCATTACACTGTGCAATATTAAAAAGTTAAACAAAAAACAAGTAAACAAATTTATAATTTTATAAGAAATTGCATAATGTAATACGATCTTGTCAACTTTTAACTGTAACAAAGAAAGAACGAAAAACGAAGAGACCGAAAACGACGCAATAAACAAGTAACAAAGCCCAGAATAAAAACATTAAAAATTTAATTGAAATAATTCAAATTGAACATGAAATTTCTAAGTGAATGAATAAATCGGCAATAGTAATAGATCTGAAAAGATTGATATTTTCCAAAAATATGTGTTATTAGTCGTGAGACATAAGTATGCAATAGTTTGCATTGCTTCAGAATCGCAGAGAGGGGAAGAGAATGTACTTAGGGAGCATATATTGCACTCCTGCAACACATACAAATGCTAAAGAAAAGAAAACATCAAATTAGCAAATACAAACCTCCCACGATCAAGAGCAGGGCCAAGCCAGTCAACAATGTCTTTCCCAAGAACCTCAACCGCTGTCGGCGTAATCCATCAAGATGCTCTGGCGGCATGAAGCCGCGCAACAACCACGCATCGACGATGAGCAGATGCCCAGCACTGCGATAGAGCAGGCTGATAATGAAGAACAGCCCCGCGTTGATGAACCACAGCGGTTTTGTTAGTATCCAAACTGTGGCCGCCACAAAGCAATAGATCTTGTACCAGATTGAGCGCTCTTGTTGCGCGTTTTGCGCGTACATGCTCGCGAGGTCTGTCTGCGAGCCATTATTGATGACTTGGTACACGTTGTTGTTGTGGAGTGTTGGCGCCCCGAAGAGGCTGCGCGGTCGCAAATGTGTCACATTGAAGACCTGTTCGAGCGCGTGGTACGACCCGGTGGTGCATTGCGTGCCGGTGGTGTTGGCGTCCACCTCGGCATCGTCATCGCCGGCGGGTGTGTGAATCGACTTGCGCGACATGTTCGGCATGTTCACAACGCCCGGGGCGATTTCGATGCGATCGCGCGAATTCGGCGAGTATGTGTAATCCGTTTTCGGATAACGACTGCAAAAATGCACAAATCACGAATTAAATTGATTATCTGATTCAGCACGATTAAATACAATGAAATAAAAATAGCAAACGCGATGCAACACTGCAATGTGTAAAGGTTATTCAGGACTGTTAAATTCGATTGTAAATGTTATCAATAAAATGGTGGATTCATATCAACACTGCCGTGCCGTGATATATTTGAACTGACACTGGAATATAATAGAGGAAGTGGAAGATCACGGGATATTGACGATTCGCAGGAATGGGCTGGAAAATCTTAATAAGCAAGCGAAATAAAAGGCGACATTACCAAAGCTCACCTCAACCTTAAACTATACTCTTTGGTTATTTTTAGAGTTTTTAGTTGACAGTCAGTGAAGTAAAGAGCGAAGTTAGAGCTTACACAAAACAAGAACGAAAACAAACGCATTGAAATGGCTAGCAAAATAAGAGTATGACACAAGAAAGCAGGCGGAAAATGCAGTGCTTACTTCCAATACTCCTTCGCTTCGCGGAACATTTTGTAGGCAAGTAGATTATCGCCGTTTTGACTCAACTCATCCATTCTCACACCTTGCCGCGAATGCTCAAATGCATGATTGCTGCGATTATTCGAATATACATCAGCATCATGCATCAGCTCGCCGTCTTCGGAGGAATAATCTGATGTGACATAGTGTTGATGGCTATGGCTATGGTGACTACTGCTATGGCTACTGCTATGGAAGTGCTTACTTGATCGGTGGCTGGCTCCCTCGTGAACTTCCACAACCGTTCTATTAATTCAATACAAAAACGCGCAAGCAATGTTAATACAAAATACACGAATACACATTTCATTAATATTAAATGTAGTAAATGTACTGGACAAAATGTCTGAGAAGTCGAAAATAAGTGGAAATGTTACCTTAGCTTGGAACTTCTGAGGACTCTTGAAGAGGGTGCTTGGCCTGCTGGTGCTCCTGGTGCATTTGTATTATTGCCTTCATTTTGATTTGGAGGATTCTCCTCGTTACCGTTACCGGAATACGGTGTGTTCGATCGTGATCTCGAACGAAGTTCCATTGTACTCTGCGTATTTTATTGACTGAACGCAAATATCACACAAGAAGAAATCAAGTAATGGTCGACAATCGACAACACAAGCACACTCAGGCTCTGTCTCCTACAAAGAGGGAATTTTGACTATTAATAGCTGCGGAGGAAATTGAAGTTTGAAATAATTTCTGTTCAAACTTCAAACTGAAACCTTGCATCTGCCTCTTGATCTGCCTATGTTTATATGAAAGTCACGCAAGGCAAGTGGCAAGTCAAAATGAGGATTCTAAAAATACGCGACGTGCGACATGAACTCGACCTGCAATGAGCGAGCGCGCATTCTATGAAAATTATAGGCATAGGTCTCAACACTTACAGAAAGGCCCAAAGGCAAGGCCAAAAACGAAATGCACGCTGCACCTTTGCCAAAAGTTATAACCAATTATTTCAATGATGTTTGTGATGCATTTTTGGGAGCCAACACAAAACGCACAAAAAATTAAATTTGATCCACTTACGTGTGCTTATCGACGTTGATAGCTGCCACACATATTATGAAGCATTTATTATGCAATTAAAAGAAGTTAGACGCATTCACAATCCCGATTGCCCGATGCTTTGGAAACCTTTTAGAATTTTTGTTTAGAATAGGCGAACTGGAAAGCGACGAGGTGACGTCATTTATTTTTACGATTTTGTGTTTACTCGCGGCTCTGACGCCTGCCTACGCCTCAGAGGAAAATATACGTTAACTGTTTTCAAAATCTACATTTAATTCGAGATTTCACTTTATTTCCTCGCACACAAGAATCAGAATCGACGGGACGCAACTAAAAAGTGTTTGTTTAGAACGTTACAACATCACTCTAGTTGACGTTTTCATGTTTGAAATATTTTACTGATTTGTTGCTATAGCGATAGATGGACATACTGGGATGGATTTTAAATTTCCAGATTTTAATTTTGTTCGAAAAATTCGGATTAAGGACTTTAAAAGCCATTTAAAAGCAATCTTCTCAATTTTATCTTGACACTTTTAATTTAAAAGGGGATTGATTAGGGGATTTATCTTATTTGATGTTTGTTAAGCGGAAATAAAGATCGTCAATCAATAAAAATAATTCCTCGTATTGATAAATATTTATATAAATAAATTAAAAACAAATAAATTGCCCCTATCGAATGAAATGTAATAAATTACACGCATCATTAATTTCGCTTCTCATTCTGAGATTTATTGTTTCCACGAAATTCGATTGCGCTACAAGTTTCAATCATGTTGCCTGCATCTCGCATCATTGCTGTTGCATTTTATATTGATGAACGTTCGAACTAATTTGTTTGCTCATTTTGATCAAAATTTAAAATGTAATACACGATGTGCAAATAGGCATTCGGACTATTGATAATGCGTCAAATGAAAATGCTGAAGTTGCTCATTGCTACAAGTACATGATTGGAATGGAACACTTCAACGATAACGTCTCCAATATGCAACAAACAAAAACACAGATTTCCACGAAGTGAAATTAACAACTGAAGCAGCGTTTCCTCTCACAAAATCTTTTCCACGCATACAAATAATAAAAGTCCACATCCGTTCTTTATGACACTTATTCTATTTAGTTTGCGAGCAATTTCCAGGAAACCGAAACAAAATGTGTTGCAGTTTCAATTTTAAAAGAAAGGAGCGAAACGTTTAAAACAAACAATGATCGTCACGTGCATGCATGATTTCTTTATTGACAGAGATTCGTAAATCGTACTGAGAAAGAATTCAAGGAAAACCAATCAAATTTGAAATTCTTGAAAATGATAAGTGAAACATTTCAATATTCAATTTAGATCGAAAATTGCACGACTATAGACGCATCTCAGGCAAATATTGCAAAATATCATGCTATATTTATGGGACTTTTAGAAATTTTCGCTTTATCTAAAATACAGAGAGTTCCAGCAAAAACGACCCAACGGTGAGGAGATTCTTGAGCGAAAACTATAGAACTTAACAGGTGAATCGAGAGGACGATGAAACCGAAAGAGTGTACAATAGTGTATAATAAAAAGTAGCTTATTTTGTTCATATATAAGATATTTAATTTTGTTGTCCTCTATCAACTTCAAGAATAATGTTCTAATAATTTGGAATCACCCTGTACACAATTAGTATCCTGCGCTGCTTTCGCAAAATGATAGTGGGTGGAATGCAACAGGACTTGCTGAAAGCCGTCGTATGAATTTTTAATAGCAGCCTTGCAGGATGCAGGGCTCCATTGAGAATGTTGAGATTCTGTTACATTGCGCACAAAAAACACGAATTCCAACATTATCAATATGCCCTAGAAACATTAATGCAAAATATTCACCTTTCCGCCCTCAATTCGATGCTCTACGCGCACATTTATTGCCAAATTTATAACTGATATCGAAACTTGGTAGCAAATTCAAATGATTTGAGTGGATTTTAGTTTTATGTCTGTCGCGACTGACGATTGATCATCGAATAAAAATAAATAATGATTGATTACCTGGGTAACACAACTAGCTAATATTTTGTTTAAAAAGGGCTACGCCATCTAGATGTTTGTTGTTTGTTTGTTACAAAAAAACATTACAATAAAAAGTTTTTTTAGCCTAAAAATAATTTAAAACATTATGAAAATTCCAATTTATTCATTTATTTGTAATTTTAACCCTTTGAGCCCTTAGTGACCAAATTCGACGCAGAGGTATCAGGGCACCAAAATGCCGAAGAGGTTACTCTCGTCGAAGTGTAGCGGCGCACGACCACGATCCGCAACCACGATGAACTCACATGTGCTATGTGCACCGTGAATTGGTTTCTCGGAAGTAAAAATAAAAATTCAAATAAAAATGACCGTGCTGTCGGATAGTGCAATGGGCATGGGGCATGGGCATGAGCAAATGGTTCGGCTGGGTTGGCACTGGTACTGGTACACGGAAGGTTTTTTTTAGATGCATAATACATAAATACTAGGAATGGGGGACCCTTCAGAGTTCGCTCTTCACTTCAAATGAGAATGAGGGCCCGGTGCTCTTCGCTCTTCGGCTCTTGGTGCTTAGCTTGAGCTTCGCCTTCGAGTCCGAAATTCCACGAAGCAACCAACCTTGTCATCTCCAAGAATTTTTACTTTTTCCTATAAGCTCTATTTCTATTTATTTCTCTACCTAGTGTTGTCCATTCTTAGAAAATGTCTTCATTTAACAAACAAAAACAACGTGAACTGTGAAATACCAAATATTCTATATTCGAAATTCGACTATAGTTTATTAATTTTTTTTGTTCTTCATAATTAAGTACAAAGCAAAATCCTAAAAAGTTATTTTAAATTTTATGGCTTTCTTTTCAGAGAAAAAAGTATTTTCTCTTTTCCATTTTCTTGTAGAAACAACAATTGGTTCTTCTCGAAACATTTTCTTCAGCATATTATCTAAACGTAAAGATGACACACACGTGCGTAATACATTTATGATAGTAATTTAAATTTATTCAGGTTTTATGTGCTATAGTTTTCAGAATATGAAGTAAGTATATCTTCTCTTATAATCATAACATAAGATAAGTATAAAAAAACACATAGGCACATATTCATTCAGATTCAGAAATTGCCTTCCTGTTTCACTTTAATTCTCAGTTTAATGTTTACTTTAATGTTTACGTTTACATACCGTTTTCCACGATCGCGATTTCATGAATGAAAAAGAAAGAAGTTGCTTGAATGGGAATTTTCAATGAAAGCGTTTCCAATGGGCAATAGCGCCAGGTTTCGAGGAATGAAGAGTAAAGGGTAAAAGTAAAGTGAGTAGTGAGTCAAGGTGCGAGTAGTTGAAAACCTTGTTCAAGTTAAACCTCCATAAACAAAATATGGTTGATGAATGGTCAAAATAATTACAATTGTTGTCATTTCGCGTGACTTGCTAAACATAATTATTCGCCAAGTTGTATGTGGGTACATATTTACACAAATTATTATGATGGCTATTACAAAACGTGATGCATTTATTATTTCTTTGATTTCAGTTGTTAGGATTATTAGGAAGTGCGGAATAAATTGCGCAACGTTGTTGTTGTTGCTGGTTGTTAATTGCCCACATGGCTAATTGTAAATTTCATGTGTAAATGCTAACGCAAGAAGCGACAGCACCAAGAAAAAATAAACTACACAAACAGACAAATTAAGAAGTTGTGTTGTGTCGCAATTCGTCTCGTTCCTCAATCCAATCTCGATGCCGATTGCCGGCGATGGCGATGGCGATGTTGTTATCCAGCACAGCGCACCGCGCGCTAATCGTTTCCCGCGAACGGCGAACGAATAAGCAACTATACACACAATTATTGTCTTCCGAAACGAACGTAATTAACAACAATTATTCAAACAACGTGCATTAACAATAAGGCATAATTTACGTTCGGAGAAGTGCTGCTTGCGCGTTGCGCGGCCGCGGTACGACACAAAACTGTAAAGTAATGGACTTCGCGGTAAAGCTAACTAGCCGACCGCACAGGCACAGCGACACAGCCACAGCCACAGCATTCGGTGTCACTCAGTTAGCCGCACGTCTGAGCTAACAAACTTTGTAAGAGTACGCAATGTGTAACTATCTAACTATAAACTAACAATGAGCACCGAGCACGTTTCCGCGTATTAATTATTTTCTCTTTATTTCGATAAAAACTTATTTTATCTCGATTCAATGGAATTGCTAATGTTGGCCAAGATATGATTGGTTTGACCGAAAGCCAAAGAAACAATACAACCACCGATATTTACTAACATTACAAATAATATATTTTGTATCTTGTATTTAAAATACCTATTATCCTGTATCTTGCCCAGCCCTGGACGTCAACAAATCCATTTCGCAACCTTTTACCTAGCATCGATTAAGATTAAGAATGATTATCATGGATCAGCATTCAAAACATTAGAGAGTCCTTTGTATACCTACTTTGGTTTTGGTTGGATTAGTTCGAAACTTCAACATAACTACAGGAAACCACAGGCGCAAGCTGCGGGCTGCGTTTAGCTGTTTACCATTTGCGTTTGCATCACCACGAGCACGAGGATGAAGACTGTCAAAGAGTAACTAAGTGAACCAAGTCGATCAGCCTATAAGTGTATTAAATGATGAAAGCGTTCCAGGAAATTGTTCTTATCAGCCGCAGCAACGGCTTTTATTAATGATTTTATTGTTGGCCTGTCCTGTCGTCTCCACGAGGAGGCACCCCACGGGCGGATAGATCTACCATCTGGCAAGTCGCTCGAGGCAAAAATCTGTCGTTTCCACGAAAAATGCACGCACGCAACCGGCAACGACAACGCAGAGCGCCGAATTTCTGAAAAGCTGCATTGTGCGTCCGGTCCCCGGTGCCGCTTGTGTTGCCTTGTTGCAGTTGCAGCTTACGTGCGTGCGTGCTCACCGCTAACGACTAACGTGCAAAGTGGTGCAACATGCAACTGCAAAGCAAACACGCCGAGAGTGAGCGAGAAGGAACACATGTGTGAAGTGCACGTGGCCGTGAGGCGTAGGCCATCATATTTATGACATTAACATTAACGACGACGTAGCTGAGCCGAGCAACGGGGGCGACAATTTACGCAGAATTCGCTTTCTACTTTCAGAATCAGAGCCTATAGCTAGCTGTGAGGATGTCAATATCTTTTCTTTTGATTTTTGCTTCCCAGCTTCCCGACCTGTATTTGTACATGTAAAGGAAAGATGTTGATCATTTTATGTTTTACTGCGAAAATGCATAAGGATTTTTTTGTAGCCAACATTATTTCGCATAAATCATTTAACGCTAAAATATCATTAAATATTTCAAAGTTAGCTTGGCAATTTTCGATGGATTTGAATACTTGATGACGAAAGTGTTCAAATACGTGAAAGTTACAAAATCCTACTCAGAATGAATATATGGGTATGCTAAAGCCTAGCCTAGAGCGAATGATGTTTTCATTGCTGACGTTAATGATGACGACGACAACGAATGCAAACAACACGACAAATTGCCAAAAAATAAAGCGTACACGTGCGTGGTAGCTGAAAAGCTGAAGTACTTACAACTACGTCAAGAAATTTCTTTTTATTTGTCATCTTGAAAAAATTTGGCCGTCTCATAATATGTCGAAACAAAACGAAAAACAGGCAGTTAAAGTTAAAAATTAAAATTAATAATTGCTAAATTAGCACATACCTCGCAAAGACGTGCAAATTGTTGTGTCGAAGTGTGTGTAGTTGTTTGTAGAACATTCACTATTCACTTGTTCCTCGTAAATTTCAATTGTGTGGTTCGAGTTACACACGACGCCGATGTCGATGAGGTCATTATTATTGCCCCGTTAAATTCATACTCACATTCATAGCTAGAATGCGCGTCTCCAACAGGCGACGAGGTTTTCCAGATTTTACTATTTCTATGTTGTTCGTGTACTTACTGTTAGCTAGGATCTAGGATTATTCATACATTCAGTCAGAGGCAAAGAAACTAGCAGTAAACTTTTTCCATGTATTTTAAAATTAACTCTTTAATTCACTTCTTATGTGGATTTAGATTGAATTTTGATGTATCAGCAACCACAAACGGTGTACGTGCACGTGTTATGTGAGTTGTAAAACTTAATTTAACACTAATAACTGAACTAATACAAAGCAATATTTAGGTATGTAGGTGTGGATTTATGTGTAAATGTAAAAAGTCGAAACGAGACTATGTAAAGCAGTTGCTTGCTGCGCCGTAAAATACTGTAATAATTCAATAAGGCGATTTAATCAGTTGATTAGTTGAACGGTTGAAAGAACCCAAGGTGCGTTCCGCGATCGAAGCAAATAATCGAAACGCACAAACGCCAACATCATCAGAATTATTCTTCTTCCTCGAACGTGTATGCAAAGTCAGTCTTATACCGATTTAGGAAGGCGCCGAACTTGACTATCGTCGTCGTTTCGGTTTCCACGAACACGTCGTCGAAATCGTCGATTATGCTACCGGGAACTGTAAAAATAAAATGAAAAAAGGCAATATTTAATAGCGTTGCGATATTTTTATGTCTTCGACGTATTTTTTGTTTAGTTTATGAATTTGATGTGTTTTTATTATGATTCTAAGGAATGAAATGAAGCTGTTTGAAACGAAAGAAGAGAACAACTGCGAACTGAGAAGTTTCGCGTTGCTTCTTCCTATAGTAAAAGCTGTTGATTGATTTATTACCTTGTGGCAAGATGCCGAATTCTGTGAAGATGTCCTGACCCTCATCCGCGTCGCGCACATACCTCAAGATTTGCACACATCCCAAACATTGCAGTATCTAGACATGAAAAAAGAGATGGAGAAAGAAAGCAGTTTATTTATAAATCGTGATGGCTAAATTCGATACAGGAATTCCGCGAAACTTATTATTGATATACGAAAATACTTATTTACCTCTAAGATGAAATAAATGTCAACAGGCTTAATAATGTTGAAACGAGCGCATAAACGACTGAATGTGAGACACGGATAACTCAAACAATGTGATACTATGATGCTCATCCATTTTTCCAAGACTTTCACATGGATCGTGCCATTTATCTGAATCCAAGGACTTACACGAATTCGATATCCATCTAAGCTTCTACATGTTAAAACAACAAACAGTTATTAAAAAGCTGTTGAGGTAATGTTTCCGTATTACATACTTATCATAAAACGGATTGTTTTCGGTGCTTAGAGGAATACTCCAACTGTGGCGATAATTATGATGCACAAAATAAAATTTGCAGACGCCTACACGCAGGATTATGCCAATATCAATGAGATGTGTGAGCAGTTTCATATCAACTTTTGGATATTCTTTCTTCAAGTCTTGTCCACTAATGCCCAATACACCTTTTCGGCAAATTATATGAACAAGTTCAGCAGCCACCGTGTCCAAATCGCTTTCATCCGGTTTGGTGTGCTTAATCAAAGCGTCTTGCATCACCATATTGAGGATTTCATTGTTGGTAGCAGCAATTTCAGGCGTGCAAATGGCAAAAATCTCGTCGCTCTGTTCCGTTTCCTCGTGAAATTTTATACGACATGTGGGATAACGCACAAGGAAATGTTCGTTCAATTTCTCCAGTCTCTCATCGTCATCCAGCTCCGGAAACAATCCCTTCGTGAGCATGAAAGCCATGTCTGATATTTTCCAACTTTTATGCCTTCGATCACCTTTGCCAAAATTACTAACGTCTGTTTTTGAGCCTTTCTCTTTGCCTTCCTCATCTTGGCCTCCTTGACTTAGTTCCACCCGTTCAGCTTCCGGCGCACTTGATGATGCTGACACGAAGCTTGAATTAGCTGATGATTGTTCGCCGCGTATGAAATGCTCCAAACTTGCTTGAATAATATTCAGTATATCAGGTTCGTAGACGCTTTCCTCGAATTCCTGCGATTTGTTCATCAACTGTTGATAACGTGTTGCCAATTCCGAAACGAGTTCGCTAAAATCGTTTAGTTCTGGATTCAATGTGATAATATCATCTGGCAAATCAAAAACGTAATGCAATCGACGTTTACTGTGATACTCGCAGACGCCAAGACCGTGTCCTTGTTCGAATTTTTCGAACAAAACGCCACGCGTTTGCAATTGTTCGAATCTTCGGAACATAACTGTTAAAATGTCATGGGCTTCAGTAAAAATACAGTGCGGAAACTGCGTGATTTGTTTAAACGTATAATTGAAGGACAAATTGTATGTAACTCCACTCATCAAAATCGTATTGTTGCCTTCCTGTCCTTGTTTCATTTTCCTACCGGAAATGATTTGAAAATCGCGCAAGTTCACAAGTGCTTTGCGCAGCAAATCCTCCGAAAAACTTTGGTAAACTCGCAAGAGTTGATAAGGCCAGTCCTGGTCAGGTATTTGCCCACCCAATGAACTATGAATAACTGATTGGATCGTATCCAGACTGACATCTTCCTCTGTTGTTGGATTCTTGCAGAACATTTCTTCCTGGTCTGAATGTGGCGGGTATTTGTGTAAAGTTTTCGGGACTAAGAAATCCTGCGTGGCGTTCTCCATAGTATGTCCTTGCCCATTCGGATTAGCCGTCCAGCGTTTATAGGTGTTGTATGCCAAATAGATGAAGGAAAAATTCAGGTCAACTTCACTGACCGTTTTGCCCGAATCACGACTCAGATCGTTTCGAATTTTGCTGAAATGCTTCTCAGTGAAGAAGTCCGAAGACAGCTTATAGCTTAAAATGTCTTTTTGCTCATCAATACTTTTCATTTTGCGCAATTGCACCGTGCGTCGTTTGTAAGCAAGTGATGTTTTCTTAGTATTGATGAGTATGCGATGCATAACATCGCGGACTGTCGACCATGAAACAGCCCGCTTGTTATTAGAAGCACATAGATAATCATTGCAAGCCATGCAGATAAGTAGAAGATTGTCTTCTTGTTTCGTAAAAATTGCACGACTTTTGCCCATGCGTTCTAGAATCTTCCTGTCAATATTATCAACGCGTATGCGTATCTTGTTGCCCGACTTGCGCGGCTTCACCTTACGCATTACAATCTTGTTCTTACTAGCAGCGCGCAATATTTTAACTTTCGCCTTTTTAATGCCAGTTCCTACATTTGTGGACATAGCTGGTCGAATCATCTTAAACTTTTTGCCTTTCCTATGATGATGAATATCCGTGAACTTCATTTGTCTCACATCGTCCAAATGTTTGCGTCGCAGTCCCGTAATAATCTGCTGATTGGATGCACCCGGTTTGCGCGGTTTCGAATATGAAAACCAATTTTTTTTGACGTGCAGCCATAGAGCGCTATCTGAGCAACATGCGCCTATTCCATCCCCAGGCAAATAACCGATATCATTCGAGTGGGCGCTCTCGGCTGTTTGTGGTTTCAATGCAGATGCCAACAGTGGCTTCGCATGCACGAATTCCAGCTTGATTTGTTGACCAATTACAGAACCTCGATTGCCCAATTTACTGTTGACCGCGTAATAATACAAATCTGTCCAATATTTATCGACTTCAACAGATGATGTGAGGAAATACGTTAACTTCGGATATTCCTTCGGTGTTATTTGATGATAACCCGGTTCACTTGTACTTGTATCGAAAATAATCCCTTTTGTGTTGAGGTAGAAGAACACTTGGTCCTTCTCGCGCATTTTTTGAGGACCAAATTGGACTAAACCCAAGTAAGCTAAGAAGCAGAAAATTTCGTGGATAGAAAATATGTATTTGCGATATCCCACGAGAGCATCTTTAACTTCCGCAGGCAAATTCTTCACAATTAAATGCTTCCGTATGGGATGATTCAAATAGCTGGGCAGTTCGGGAATAATGTAAGATACGTTGTACAGTTTAACAAACAATGATACAGGCAAACGCAATAAAATATCTGTAATCAACGCCCATCCATCTGGCCAACTTTTGTGTTCCGGTAAGGGTGGCACAAACATTTTCCAAGAAGCTTCGCGCTGGTATAAAGTAGTCGCTTCGTTCATTATATCGTCAATGCTTTCAACACCACAATAACCGAGCAAAATATTATGTGTTTCTTCCCTAGTAATAGGTGCACCGGTGTATTCCCGAACAAGATAAAAGATAAAATCGTACAATAAGCGCATTTTTGAAATTTTCGGATTGAATCCGTAAGTACGCCCAATGTGCCTGCTGTACTTAAATCTTCTTCGTGAAGAATGAACGATACCCATCAACTTGCCCTCTTGTTCATAAATTTTGCGCTTCGCGTAGATGGTAAAACTGTTTTTAAATTGATCAACAATACTTTGCATAAAAGTCTCAATGTTGTAATGCGGGACTGCCATCATATTCTTCATCCTTATAATATCCTTGAATTTGACTATGATCTTGATCACTTTAAAATGTCCGCCACGCACAAGTGTCGTAAAAATACGATGTAAAGTCCTTCTGTCTACCTTCGCAGTGTATCCTTCACTCTTCTCGGATTGATTGATTATTGTTTGGATTTTAACCAGATCGATGATTAATTTCTGGTTGCTCATGCAATCTTTGATAAGCTGTATGCGCGATTGCACACGATTTGAATTGCTCAAGAGTGCTTTGGATTCAGTGAAGTCTGCAGGTCGTGTTGATACCACAATCATCGTTTCAACTTCTTGGATATCTTTCGTGACGGAGACAATTTGGGGTTTTGGTCCCATGAATAATTCCATTTCGACATTGAAGAAATTCTGTTGAGTAATTGGCTGTGCTTGAGTTGGGACCACGCTGTTTGGACTGATGCGGATCGGTGGAACAGGCTCGTTGAATTTATCCAGGAAGGACACTTTCTCAAGGTCGAAATTGTCAACAATAACACGTTTAATTTCCTTAGATACAGGCTGTCTTATCGCCGTTGGTAATCCGCTGACAATTGATATCTCCGAATTTAGATCCTCGCCTGCTTCATCATCTGACGAAGATAATTGTACATCCCGAAGAGTGTCTAAAGTTTCCATATAGGTGTCCAATGACTTCATATTGAATTTCTTATTAAGCAGACACTTAAATGGTCTAAATGTTTTAAGGCGCCGCATTGTGGGGAATTTAGTTGTGTTACGTAGTTTCTTTACCACATCATTAATGGAAACCGATTCATTTGCTCTGGTTTTAGAGTGGAAAACAGGTAAGATTGTTTGATCAGTTATTTGTTGAGGTTCTACGATGGACAAGAAAAACTTTTGCATTTTCGGAGTCTCTGATATTTTCGTCCTTTCCGGCATTTTAGCATTTTGAAGAGACGCTTCAGTGAATGGATGCTCATTAGCATAAATCTTATTTAAACGAGTTTCGTCTTTAGTTAATTTAAGTTGCTTAATCAAATCGTAAGGATTAAATGTCGCAAGGTTATCTTGAACCGGGCTAGTGCCGCGATTTACCTTTAAGACAGAGGCCTCAGTGCACAGCGCGTCAGCAATGAAGTCCATCGCTTCGGGGTCATCCTCAAGTTCCTCAACATCTTTGACAAGCTTCTGCTTTTTGTGTGCAGTGGCAAGAAACAAAATATAATGTTGTCTCTTGGAGTCTTGCAGGGATTGGAAAATCAGGCCGGCGGTCTTTAAATTTTTACAAATAGATCGTACCGTATGATGATCACACTTTGTTTGATTGGACAGACCACGTGCGTTAATTCCGTTAACACCAGACTTGTAAATCGCCTGATAGATTTTCTGCACGGCAAGTACATTGTAAGGCACATTGTATTCAGTCTCCGAATCCGAAGACTCTCTCATTTCCAAATCTTCCTTTTCATCCTTAAAGATCGAATTGACATTCAAATTTGGATTACGCAGCTCTAAAACGCGTACTGATTTTTCTTTCTCGTTAGCTTTCTGTTGCCACTCGCCAACTGTTGCATTCGGGTACATCATCCGATAAGGAAGAACAACGTCGGTCTTCACAAATTGTCGAAAATCTAAAGACTTGATCACTTTCGTCATCATGAATCTTTCCCAAACGTCAATCCCGATGACGCGTCGCAGTTCTATGTACTCCATCCGACACTGCGGTTTCTGTTTAATTAGTTTGATGACATGCTCGATGATCAATTGGCGTTTGCTTTTCACTTCGGAATAAAAACGTTGTAGATGTATCAGGCCGGCAGTTGCACTCACATTCTTCTCGGTTTTCATGGGCAATGGTTGTTTGGAGACGAGTCGCATTTGTTGCAAACGATTACGATAGTAGAATAGTGTTTTGGCGTCTTTGGTGACACAGGCCAAAGAATTGGCTCCAGAAGTACCTTCGCCACGACGTCGTGACCTGCCAATTTTTTCTAGTATGAAATAACTAGACTCGCATATTTCAACCATGGGATCGACAAATGGTGAATGCAATGAGTATTGGCGAAGTTCTTGCGTTCCAACAAGAACCAAACAATTGCCCAAGACCTCAGCTTCTTCTAATGTATGCTTCGATATGTCGACAGGTTTGCGTTGTTTGTATGTAGAGCAAGAACCTATGATTTGATTTTCTTCATCATTGATAGGGACAAATGGGTAGATATCGTCCACTGCATCTACTTCGTCATCAACTGGTATCGGCAACGGTGCACGTGGAGTCTCAAGAATGTAGGATTCAATTCCTTCCGATTGTCTGACAAAATTCCAAATATAGGCCAGTAAACTTCTTGGCAACGGTTGTGGGTGGTTCAACGCGTTTGCCACACGTATCCAAAGAGTATCTAGAGTGGTCCCATCCAAACCTTCCAACGCAATCTCATCGGCGGCAACAGTGGCCAAATCTTTGCTTTCGTTAAGTGTGAACGCTAATTTGTTCCACGGCAATGCGCCAGTACATTCGTCATCATGCTCCTCTTTAATAGTCTCGACATCAACGTCTAAATCTTCAGGTTCAGGTGACACCACCGAAATACTTTCAAAAACTCTTGTTTCTTCCGGATCTAACTTGACTTTTTCCGATTTCGACTTGGTCTTTGCTTTCAACGATGCGGATTTTTTTTTGCGTGCAACTTTAAGGCAACCGCCATCAGTCACACTGAACGATACGTTCGAAGTGCTAGGCTCAGGCTTTTTACTTTCGTTTAATTTTGTGCACTTTGCTTGAGGTTCGCCAGATTTATCAGTATTACGTGGATGTTTCGTTTTCTTTCTTGAAGTGTTCATTGTGTACAAAGTGTTGGAAGTGATTGAAGTGTATATCTGTAAGTAGAATAATTAAATTAGACCGACAATGGAAAACTTCCACTTTTGAAAAAATCGTGCAATCTAAATCCAAAGCGGCCAACTTCTCCGTATTTAAATCAAATTGTAACATCGATTCGTGGATTCCATTTATAAATAGATTTCCAGGTATTTGTATACCCGAGAACGACTAAAGGCTAAAGTAGTCTGTTGTGGGGTGAGAGAATGTTGTGAAAAACCTCATTGGGTTAGTCGGGTGGTGGCCTACTGCCACCGCCGCCACTTTCTGTTACGTCGCGTTTGTTAAGAAAATCGATGCTAATATGTTCACCTTATATATACTTTATTAAATTTCAAGAATCGACATTGGCAAAACACCCTTCAGTTAAGTACCAATTAAAGGACAATTAGTTATAAAGCCTGTTCACATGTACACACTTTTTGCTCATATTTTTTTACGGCAAATAAATTGCACACTACCATAAATTAATTGCATCCGTTTTTATTCAACTGTTAACGCATTCTAGGAAATTTGTACCAGAATATAACATAATGAATGAAAAACAATTTTAAAATAATGCTCATTCTAAGCACTTATTTTTTGCTTGGTAAAATACACTGATTTCAAGATTTCAATGATTACAATGATTTCAAGAATAACCGTCAATAACCGAAACTTTCCCGTTGTGTTTGGGGATATTTATTATAATTCCCTTTATAACAACAATACATATACACTAGGTAAGGTATAGGTATGTATAGATTAAACTTATGCCTAGATAGACATGTTTATAACTATCAATATTTCTAATTCTAACGACGATGTTCCACAAATGATAATTTAGTTCACTAGGTCATCTATGAAATGCTTACGTGAGGTCATGTCTACTAGTAGAATCAATAATTAGAATAGAACTTGAACGTACAACAATATATTGCTAATTTAACTGAAAGCCATGCTAAAAGAAACTGCAAACATGCACTTGTTCTGCGAAGGTATAATTATGCAACAATAAATATAAAACGATATAAATAAAGACTGGGATAAGTATGTATAAATTAAAAAATAAAGATGTCTGCCAAGAATTTCATCGAAATGTCTTTTCTAAATTTGCTAACTGATTTTCACTGCCAGTTGCCAGATAATTCACAAACACATTTTATTTAGCAAGTGCATTTGTAGTTTTCACGTGGCGTCTACAATTTTTGGCGCGTCAAATACTATAAAAATAAAAATACTCAGTCCAAGAATTATAAAAATACATCAAAACAAACCAAGCAAAATAATTTGCAAAGCAAATACCAAGTGCTAAATATTAATAAGTAACCCGAATCAAATTGAATTTTAATTTATTTACAATGCATTTACTTTGATTACTGTAGTCATGCAAAAGGTTACACTTATCCAATATTCTTGCCTTTGGGAAATTCCCACTGTTATAAACTTCACTGTATTTTATAATGGTATCATTTGCTAAGAAATAACAACAAATTGTATTCTGAACTTTTTAATTATGCAATACAGGGTGTCCTTAATATTGCGCATAATCTGTGCTGTTCCAAGAAGCCCGATAACAATATTAAAACAATTTTGTTCGCTTCCTTTCTTCAAGATATGAAGAGTTGACAACTCAATTTCTCCATTTCTGAGAGTTTCTAAAGAATTTACAAATTCCTACAAAGGAAAAATCATTTGAAGAGGAAATACCTTGAATTGAAAATAATGAATTTATATTTAAAGAAGAGGGCGGAGGATTTTTAAATTATTTTTCTGGGATTATTTAGAAGGTGAAAATTTTATACTCCATGTTACGGACTCCCTGTATAATTGCCAACTCTATAGCACAATCCGCATTTCCAGTGAATCAAGTGAATGAATAATTTATTAATGATAATAAAGACTATAATCCTAGGGATGATCAAGGATCACAAGATATCATCAATGTCTATTGAATATTACAAAGTAAATACTGTAAATAGTCTTTCAATCGCATGGCTAGAAACAAGAAAGCGCTTAGAAGAATTCACTTCAGTGTAATAGCATGGCCATAGCCTGCATTTCCCTCCAGTCATATCAATTAGTTTTTCTTTGAAAAGGAAAAAACTTTTCCATGTGCAATCCAATCCCCTTTCAATAGCAACTATATAAAGCATAAAATAGACAACGTATATACTAAGAAAATATGCGTCGTAACTGGAAATTCATACTATACATATTACGAAGTTATCAAGAGTATACACACAAAGCAAATCACTGGAAATGAAACTATACCAAGAAGCAAGAATCTATAACAATATAGTTTAGATATACATTTTTCCCAATTACATTGCTTTTGGACGATCGACGATGTAAATATCGTATGAAAGCATATTATTATTCGAGTAATGAAACAAGTTTAATTAATCAAGCACCGGATGTAGGCACTCAAATCAAGATAATGCGAGTAAAGCTATTAAAATAAATTTAGATCTACTCCTTAACGAAACACTCTTTCGCTGTCCAAATACCCAAGAGCAACAAAACGAATATTCAACAATTATCCAATTTTCAATTACAAAACACACATTTTCTTCAAGCGTTCGTTATATTTTGGTTTCCTAAAATAAGTCACTTTAATTGTATGCGAGTATCTTGGCACGTTTATAATAGGAAGTTTGTATATGCATGGGATTCAAATTCATAACAAGTAACAACGCTTAACTGTACAGTACATGGCGTATATCGAATTCCGCGTAAAGCCAATTTTTCAAAAAGTCTGTAGCTATACTCCATTTGTTTACCGATTTCCACGATATCCGTCGAGTTCCACGAAATTTTCGTATCGGCGATAAGCCAAGGCGCAAGGCGTTTTCTATTTTGTTTCGTGTGTATTTTTAACAGGTGGTTATTTTAACAGTTATTTCGATCGTTGAAAACTCCTCGCACACTAATCCATTCAACAGTATGTGCTTTAATAATAAATTATTGATTTGTTGGAAGCACGTGAACATGAATAACAAAAACAACATAGTTTTAACGTATAATTAGGTAGATAATGCGCAACAGAATGAAAAAGTTGGAAAGTTTTCAACACTTTTCAACGGAAAACTCGACAAGTTCATTTCGTAAATATGAATTGAAATTGCTTATGCGCCGTCGTATGTCCTTTGAAAAATTCAATTCAACTTGTAAGTAGGTCACGACTTAATATATTTGTCCTTATATAAATTCATGTTTTCTTTTTTCTCCTTGTCAAAAATGTCCCCAATAAGAAAATTAACTGGACTAAATTGTGAAGAGGTGAAGCTAATGTTAATGTGTATAAGTATATCAATAACAAACGGATGGATTTCGGAGAAATCCAGTGTTATAGCATTAGCCTCTCGGCTCGCACTAAATTCTAAGTATTACAACGAAATTGTTCCGACTATAGATATATCAAAACAGGACACAGGTTCGTGAGTGTGTGTAAGTACGAGTACACCAATCCCAACGTATAACGTTGATGAAAATTAACTCCGAAATGAACTCAATTCAATTGTGTCGAAATTATACGAATTTCGTCCAACCATTCCAACTAACTGAAGACATGCATACAGGCATACAAAAACAAATACGTCGCTTAAGCCGATTCGTATATGTATTAGAGTTACATCAAATAATATTTACTGTGTAACGATAGCATGATCCGAACATGCAGCCAGCAACTCCTAGAAAGTCTCAACGTAAAAAGCAACTAATTCACTACCAAGAATCCAAATCCATCGTTTATATATTTATTGAACATATATTTATGAATGTCTAAATTTAGTTGGTACGCTCGATTCCACTTAATCGATTAATTATTTACTTTGATTCGCGTTCCTGCTATCTGCGCTGCGCAGTTATTGTTACGGCGAAATCGCGTTTTTAAAAAAAAAATAGAACAATTGTGTACGTATAGTTGGTCACATATGCTTCAATTAAATTAATTGTAACATAATCATTGTGATTATATGTGAAAGTTCCCCGAAATGCGTTATAAAAAATAATTTGCACAAGTAGATAACGGAAAAGTGTTTGCGTCCTATACATATAACCTATATTTGATGCGTGCACGAAAAGCACCCTAGCAAATGAGATTACATATCTGCTTTTAGAGTGCTATTAACAATGTCACCCCAAATGGCCAAACCCAAAATTGCTTGCATTTATAGGTAAAATATTGAAAGGGTAATTTAATGATCGGCTACGAACTATATGCTTACGATGAAGTCACATACTCGTAAGGACTATTGTTATAAACGACGGGGTTATTTTGATAGTTCCGTTCGTCGCTTTCGCAGAATTCCACGTTTGGGTGAATCGGTGAACGTTCTACTTATTTACGTCCGTAGGTGCAGTAAATTTAGTTGGAAGTGAGTCATATGATTGTAGGTACTGCTTAATTTTAACATCAAAGATTTGTATGTGTATGTATAATCCATTATGGTGGTATTATTAGTGAGTTCTTTTTAAAAATGAATTTCTGGTTTATTTATAGACGATTTGTAATCGTCTTTTACACCTCGCTTTGTCTTTTCATTTTCGTAAATTACGTTTACACATAAAAACTATTCGAGTCAAGAACATTGCATTACTAACATATTATACCCAGTAAAATATGAATGTAAATTTCATTGATATGATTTATTCCTCGTAAAACACCATACGTTAAATTTATTAAAATTACTTAAAGAGAAACTGATGCAATCTTTACATTGTCAATGTTTGAACTTTTATTAGACAATTTCCAAACATTCAAATGTAAAATGTAACCAAGAAATGTGCAGCTCATCCTGTGATATAATGTGTTGAGATGTAGAGCAAAGTTTCAAACTTAATTTAACAAGAAAACTTCACGCGCCATTCATTCTCGGAAAAACCAAAGTTTGTTGAAAAATTGAGCAACTTTCCGAGTAAGGCTTTTAAGACCTTAGACATTTCCGAAACACAAAAGCTTTCTAATATTTTCGCTAAATCATTTCCCAAGTTTCCAACAAGGCAGGAGCAGGTAACTTAAAATTCAATGACTTTCCAGTTAGTCACTTAACAAATATTCTGCCGCAAAACAACACAGTCCATTATACATTCGCAATGACATCTCATTACTTACAATCCATTATCCAGGAATAGTTGATAATGTTAAATTTGCTTTATATCAAACTAGCAATTAATAAATCTCCATTGTATATTGATTCGTAAAAAAATCAAAAAAAATCAATCAAAAAGCAATACTTCGAATCAAAATCATCGAATTAAATATCATTAAAATTAATACAAAAGCCAAACGTGTATATATTTCATTATAAATGACAATTACAATTATTCATTTCCGATCATTTCAATTAAATATTGATAATTTATTATAGTCCTCGTATTTCTGCAATTGCTGAATACATAGAATTGGAAATATTTGATGGAAATGTTGTGTTTGATTTAATGCCTAATTTATTGAAATATAAAGTATACTGAATGCGGCGATTAACAATTTTCAAATAAATTGCAAACAATTACACCATCGCTGATGTAATGTTTTCTGGGGAAGTTTGAAAGTAAGTCATCTCTTTCGTATCACTCAAAAAACGTGCCACAGTGACACAAATTAAATAAACTTCGATCCAGTTTCGAACAATTTCTAGTAAAACATTTGAACGATTGAAATTTAAATTTGTGATATACATTTACGACTTCTTCCTTCAATACAAAATAAAAATTTCTCGGATTTACAACAACTATAGCACTCGCAGGGCAGGAAGTCAAATAATACACTATAGGCTATAGGTATAGACTATATTTGTATCACATTCACACTTTCGACGCTGCTTGCTCATGTTAGTTACGGTATTCATAAAGTTTTCGTTATATACGAGGAATTACTTTACGAAACATTATGAAAGGTAAGTAAGCGTGAGCTTTACTGCTTGCGCTTGGTGATGGAGGCAGATCGTGGAAACGTTTACATAGCAGACTTCGTGCGAAAACTATTAGAGTGCAAAGTGGGAACTTTTAACAGAATTCGAGTTCTTCCTGAGTATGTGGATGGATAAGAGAGACATTGTTGGCGTTGTTTAAAGCACTCTTTACGCTTTGATGGTTTACTGGAAATTGTGCAATTGTGTGTAGTGGCATGCACGTGCCGACTGCCGGATAACCTAAAGTCCTTTCACCCATCACCCCAAGTCTCCCCCACCCAGTCATTAATATTTACGTAATTAAAATTCTTATTAATTTTCGTCAGAATTACTTAGAAACTACTTAACTTTAAATGGTCTTCACTTACATATTGTACTTTTCTCCGACGGCAAAGTAGACAAATATATAACAACACTATCGTTCAGCTCTTTCTGTCTGACAGTTAGTGAAGTGAGCTTTATGTTTTCGCCGAAGGAAGCTCAGTTCCGAGCTGCTAACGCTAAAGCGAGGAACAGGCACAGGCAGACCAGAAACTGCAAACTGCGAACAGAACAACCTGGCAGATGCTGAAGCAGCAAGCAGGCATGATGAGCCTTTCGAAGGGTACCAAGAACTCAGAAACAAATTGCTAGGGGAATACTCACTGCTCACAAATGTCCGTCTCAAATTCCATGAAAGAATCAACGAACAAGAACAAACCTAAGCTCAAGGTATATATTTTCGATTCGACTATTTACTAGAATTCTAAGATCAGACCATCTTATCGATATTAGACAACAAATTACACTGTCGGGGAATGTAAGACTCATAAGAGCTTATTTGCATAATCAATTAAGCAGTTACCTTAAATAACATCTTAATAACATTAACTGCGTAGCTATTTATGCGTATTATCAATATAATCTACGATGACAGTTACACATATTTCCCCAAAAATATTTGTATAGTCATAGTTAAAACAACGATAAAACTTGCAATCACGTAAATCTGAATGAAAATGGCATATGTGCAGCCACTACGTATGTACACTATCAAATAGAGATTCCACGAATATAGAGAGTTCGTCGGAAATTCATTATTGCAATATCCTTTAATTTTATCTAAACAAACATCCATAATATAATAGCAAATAAACAAGAAAAAAATCCGCAAGATAAAAATAACATGTGATACATTCCGAATCCGATAAATAAATGCGAAGCAAATAATGTGTAAAAGTGTGAAATTGGTTTTATTAATTTATTGGCAAGTATCTGATACGCTTGTGAATTTTATAATGTTATTATGTTGTAATTGTTTATTATTGGAAAAAAATTGCAATGCAATTGCGGAAAACGTGCTTACTCAATGCTCGATAGCCTACGCACACTTCCAATTCGTGATTTCGGCGAAATGTATTATTTTTGTTATCATTTCACGTACTTACTCAGCCTTAATGCGTGTAGCAGTTGAGAATTTTCGGAACACATTGTTAACATTATAATTGATTAAACAAGCAAGAGTGAATGTTTATTTTTACAAACAATGAAAAAGTATCTTAGCGATTTCTTGAGAAATGAGTAATTCTGATGCTACTCATCAATATCACCTGATTTTAAATACTTAGTAGAAGTAGGCATAGGAATACAGTTTTTTTTAGCGCAGAGCAAATTGTGGACAAAGACAATTCCACAAGGCTTGTGCTTTACTCGACGAAATAAATTTTACTTGTCACTGTTAAGAAATAATGCAGTGCAGATATTTACGTTACGATCTAACGAGAAGCTCTTTAGCGCCACGCACGGTTAGCTTCGTTTTTTATTAAAATCAGAAACTGAAAGCAACCACGTTTTTCATAACCATCAAGTTTCTTTGATCTTACTATTTTACATGTCTCATTTTAATGAGGCTGATCGTCTTAATGCGAAGCTGGAGAGCTACAGGTTGCCGAATGATCATTGAACCGAATGGTATAAATGTCGAATTGGTATTTATATATTGACATAATAGATAATGTAAGCGCCAATGCATCGTGATCGCTGCATGTGCATGTATGAGTAATTAAAATTAATAGTGCACATGTGTGATGTGCAAGCGCCTGAGCAAACGCGATAAGCGCGATCCCAATACGTTTACTAAATTACATGCACGCACACCTTCTGCGAAGCGCGAGGATTCCATGAAGCGGCTCCTATTCTCATACTTGACCCCACCAAACTTGGGGATGCATTCAAGCAGCGCTTGTTGCTCGAGTTTGCTCTGTGTTAATCGGGCTACGAATACAAAGTTAACTTTGTCATAGACAATCATAAATGCGTCAATTTGCATACGTAGGAACAAGGAGAAGTGATGGAACAATGCAGCAATGTATTTAGGCATCAGGTGAATATCATAATATAAATTCCGCCGTCGCAATTCTGTACATGAAGAGTGGATTATATCAAGACTTTAAGGCTTGTTTTGCAACAGCGTGCTGCCGAGATTAAATTCCAATGATTTCGTAATGAATGGTTATTTTCGTATTAAATTCAAAAGGACGCTATACGCTATGAAAGTTTGAATCAAACTGGCAAATGCATTGCATCCGTTTGTTGCGCTTGCGTCCGCTGGCAGCTTTCGCGCGCTGGCTGCGTCTATCACAATCACAAATACGAATGCGACTTTCGGAGGCTTTTAGCGAGAAGAGAAAACATGTTCCAGCCATTTCTCAGAACGCTACGATTCGGATAAAGTTACGAACAGAACCAAAACAGAACGAAACGAATACGACTCAAAGCAAAGCAAAGTTAGCGGAGGCAAAGAGTCGGAGTCAGAGCAGAGGACCAGACACATAATGCTGCTTGGATACTTGACGCAATACGCAGAAACGTACGTGCGCATGTAGAAGTATCTAGCAAGAATCGGTTGGTTTGGTGAACAGTCGACTTGACTCGAGAACACCACACAGAACGCATACGCCGGCATAGAGCGCGTCGACGCAATGCCAAGCCAACTCGATTCTCGATTTACTCGATGGCAAAGGCAACGCGCTCTCGCAATGAAAACGAACGCTATGCGCTATGCCGGCAATGCGATGCAAGTGCGCCTTTTCTATGAACCAAGGATGAAAGAAAACCGATATATTGTCCATCCACCACTCTAAACTAGCTATCTATCTCTGTTAGATACACGCGTTCAGCGAGAAATGCGCCTCGTGGAGGGAGATAGACATGTCGTCTTCACGATGTTGTCAAGTCCCAACCGATCATACGAAACATTACAAGTAATTAATATAACTTTTATTCCCCGCCAATTAATTGTCAGTTGTTTTGAATTTGTCATTTCTAAATAGACGATTAACGACTATAATAAATTTCTGATGAAATTTCGGCATTGTAATTGCAAAGGCATTCACAATATGGCATAGCGGCAACGTTGCCTCAATGTGTTCGTAAGTATCGTGCTCGAGAATTACGGCACGGCCGAAATAATATTCATTCGTAACGCGCCCGTTGCTTGACGCAGATGTGCTGTCTTCGGGTTCATTTTGTTCGTAAAAAATCCCTATTTTATAATATTTAACAAGTTTATAGATAATCAATTCAGTCAAATTCATACCGTTCAATTGGATTCACATTGAAATATATTCAGAAGACTTTATATCTTGCTTTTCAAATCATAATCAACTTAAAAGCACTCTATACAAGTATAATATACAACAAATTAACCTTGTTTGATAGCTACATACATCAGTTTTCTTGTGCTACTTTAATCGTCGATATATTGTGCGTTTGTGAGTGCGTTCTCCCAACTTGTTCGGCTGCATTTGCCTACGAAATATTGTGCGTAACGCTCGACACACACTGAAGAATTCAACATTCAACCAATCCCAAGGAACTCGCCAGAAGAAAGAAAGGAAACGGATTATTAAAAATAGAATTACAATCCAAAACGAAGACTGAATAAAAAGTGTGCATCAAACAAAACGTATACGGATTATTAACATTAAAGAAACATGTGCTATTATAAAGTAAAGCATCGGACGAACAACATTTAGAAAACTTCGAAGACTTCAGTCCACCTCTGCATAATCACATAAATAATATAGTGTGTATATTGATATCGTATTGAAGTAATAGTGTTTCTTGGCATTGTTCTAATTTAAATATAAAAAGAATCAGGACAAAAGCAATATAGAAGTGCACTGTGAAAATTTTACCAAGCGTCAACTAAAACTAATAATAACTAGCGACGATATTTAAAATACAAATACGTAGAACAATAAAAAAATTGAGTTCCTAGAAGGTACGCCTGGATGGAGTCGTTCCAACTTAATGTCCACGTTTCCGATTTATAGGTTGGTATTTCCTGTCTGTCTAGTGTTAGTGTCTCTAGTTCCAGTTAAATGTTTGTTCGTATCATAAATCATCTGATCTCATCAGTCATCATGATCAATGATATATCAAAGCTAGGTCGTCGTTTGAATTTTCATTCCATTTCAAAGGAATTTCGAGTTCAGTATTAAATACATACAAATAATTATGATCATGAAAATTAATTGAATTAATTTTCCAACGAATTAATCAACTAAATGCACTACGTTAGCAAGCAAAATACACACACTCGCCCTATAAGCAAATGTCAAATACAGTTGTTTATACAAATATCGCATATAATGAAATCAGTATAACTATACATAAACATAAACATCTATGAGCATCCATCCCTTATTGCTTTATTATTTTAATTGGAATATTTGCAATTGCCATCGCATCGCTGGATTAAATCAAGAATTAATTATTTTTTTATCGATTTGACCAACAATGAATTTATCCATGCAGACAAAAATTGCGGTGATATATTTATTGTTTCAAAGTTAAGCTTCAACATTGTTTAGTTGATAAAACTTTAACAAAAACACGGTTCTGAACATTATTAAAATAGCAATACGCGTACACATAAAAAGCGAAGGCATGTAATGATAGCGCGCGAATATGCAACGAATTAACAACGGAGACTTCGTGGAAATTTAATAATTGCTCGATGTTTCGATGGAAAATTGCGCAAAAAAAATTACAATGAAAACACAATTTCAACGTAATATAGTTGCGGTTTATTCGGGTTTTCGAATAAACACTATAAATTCGCGAAATACTTTCAAAAACGTTTTTTCTATGTGAGCAGAATATGTGTCAGCAGAGTTTTCAAGTCTGAACAAGAGTTATTCAAGTTTCAACTTCATGCATGCACTGTACAATTGACCTTCTCGGTTTTTAATAGCGAGAGTAAAAATTGTAACAGTTCTATTATTGAAATTATGCTATAATTAACGCTCATTATTCTAATTATAAATATCAACATATTTGTATAATGCAAGCGTTTGATAATATAATTTGAAGCGTTTCTGGAAATTGCAATTCTGGGAAGTACACATTGTAGAAATGTTGATGTTAGAGATTTGCAATTCGCATTAATAGCGCCACCCAACAGCTGACTGCATGCATGTGATACGACTCAATGCGATGTATAGTATGATGCATTGGAAATACAGATAATGATAACCGGCTGAATATGACGATGGAGAGGATGAACCAATTGAACGAAATTCATGCATGAGATCAATGATTACTATTTTGCTACTTTCATTGATTGTAAATTCTGCTGATGCATATATGATGATAATAAATGAGTAACGATAGAAATAGGAAAGTATCACGCTGAAATGTTTACATCCGCTAACCGTTAATTATTTGTTTACCCACCAAGCGCCTAGCAGTTGAAATAATATTAATTTTGTTGTTAAGCGAAATGTGTATGCGAAATCTGGGAATTCTCGAATATGGAGATCGGGACAAAGCGATAAAATCAATTTAAATTTCTACGAATTTGCCGCTATTATTAAACGAATTTTTTGCCTTCGCAGTATGCAGTATGCTTATGTGAGGAATAGGAGAGAAGCACCCGATGCCCGATTCTGAGAGGTCGATTATGCCTCTAATATATCTGTTGTGTGTGCTTTATACGCGCTCGATGCTTTGAGAAACTTCACACATAGAAGGCGCAGGCATATAGGCATACACAACGCTGAGAATCTTCAATCTTGCCAGCTCAATGCAGCAGAGAGAAGAGAAAGAGAGAGGAGTTTTTTAAAGTCGAGGCCGGTTTGCCTTTGCGTATGTGCCTGGCCTGGAAGTTAACATACCTACATCGAAAACGTACGGATTGCTAGCTTGCTGGTTCTTTGAACGTTGCTCGTGTTGGTGAGTTCGAGTTCCGCGAAAGTGCGCCAATCGGTCTTCCTGGAAGGCCTTTCCTCTCCGTAACCAGCAGCCAGAGCACAGAGCAGCCGGTAACAGACAAAGTTCCTCATAAAAACTTCCAATGAAATTCTCCGCTCCGTTCACAGATACCATGTTCCTACATTCTCAACAATTTGCAGTATGCTTAAAATCGTTGCGGAGAGGTAAAATGCGAAACGCGGTCGGATTGTCGGTGATCTTTGTCCGTTACACACTTTGCAACTGCACACTTGCTGCACAGCATCCGAAAATATGCAGCTTGATATTCGCGCGCGTCAATGCTTTGCTTTGGCTTGAATGCCTATGGGCTTTGAATAACACACACATCAAGTAAATTCAAATTTATTTTAAATTCGACTAAGACCATAAAACTTCAAATTTAATCGAAGGGTTCTACTCGACTGAAGGCACTTCACTTGCATTCTGTTCCAGTAAAATTGGCGATAAAGCTCCAGGGATATTTTATATACGAAAGGTTGAAAAAGCAGAGTGCGATGTGCGCGTGGCGTGGGTGGCGGGTGCGTGCTTTAAGTGAAGTTTGGCACTTTGAAGTTGTTTGTTTGAAGTGCAAAAGGCTTCAAAATGTAAGCACACCTGCACGCGGTAGCCTATCAAACACATTGCTTTAATAATAGCAATCGCAAATAATAATAATACACTGTTTCCACGAATTGCTATTGCTTGTTGAATTATAAAATAACTATTGCTCGAATGCATTTTTATACGTATACAGTTCCAGCCAATGTTTCTGCGAACGTCTTTTTATATGTATGGTTTTGGTTTATTTCGGTCCGAAATTTCGTGTTTTATGTTTCAAGTTCGCATCGCGTCACTGTTCAGACGCGAACGCGAAGTAGAACATTAACGGTACGTGTTGCCTTTAATTGTACACTTTTATGTAGTATGCTGTTTGACGAATTGAGGTCGTTTCAGCCATTAAAGTTATAGAAATACTCCGTCACTTTCGCCAATTATACTCCTTGAATCTCTACCAGAATGATGCTTGCGTCACCTCCGTCGATAAAACGCCGATGGATCACAATCGCATCACAATCCGCTGCGTTGATGACCGCGCGGGTCGATTGGATCAAATGTCGTAAATTACATGGTTTAATACTAATCAATGCACAATGCGTTTGGCTGCTCTTCCCTCTTCGCTGTATTGATATGACTATACATAGAGATCGAACGATGTGTAGTATATTTATAGATAAAGCATAATTGTTTACACATAAATCAAATTTATCGAGTTGTCAATAACTGAACCGCTGAACGTGCGCGAACGCGAACATTAAACAACTTCTTATTCTGTGTTTGATTATTGTTCATTTCAAATACATAACGTCACAATATGAATGATGAATGAATGCTTGTTGCCAATAATAATAAAAATAATAAAAGACGTATGTGATCGTCATCGACAACGTCGATGACGCAATGACGCAAAATTGTTGTTTTGGCTAGAAACTAAAGAGTTGTTTCGTTGTTGTTTCAGATTGAAGTTTAACACTGGCATGGCATGTGCCTGCAATGATATGCTGTAAGACGAACAACACAACAGTGTGCCCGAAATGCCAGCACCAGTTTTCATGGTCGACCAGCCGTCGCGGGCGGCAAGACATGAGCGGCGGCGGCCTCGTCGCCACCACATTGAGCCCGCTGCCGTCGCCGGAGCCGGGATCGATCAGCTTCATCTTCACGCCGCCAGCCGCATTGAATGCGAGCCAATTTCAGCAATCGCAACCACAACAGGTCGTGCACGTCGTGCACCACCTGCACCATCACCACCACCATCCGCCGACGCCGCTTGCACCACCGCAGCACCAACCGCATCTGCACGCGCATCAAGAGTTGCCGCATCCGGATGTGCCGAAGTGCGATATCGTTCGGGCTCTTCGCCAGTCCGGCTGGTATTACGAAGGCATCACATATCAAGACAGCCAGCAGCTGCTCAAAGACAAGCAATTGGGCACATTCATCGTGCGCGACAGTTCCGATCCGCGTTTCCTCTACTCGCTGAGCGTGCAGACGGAGCGCGGACCCACCTCCGTGCGCATACATTACGTGAACGGACATTTCCGGCTCGATTCGCAGCAGCACATCGAAGCATTGATGCCGGCATTCCCTAGTGTTATCGAGCTGGTCGAGCATTACGTTGAGCAGTCGAACAAATCGAAGACGAACGCGCACGTCTGGGTCGATCCGAAAGGCAAGCTGTACTCGCCGATTACGATCACGCGGCCGCTTATCAAAGAGGGCCGGAAGACGGCTAGCTTGAAGCATCTGGCGCGGCTGGCGGTCAACGCCGCCGTCAAGAGGAGTTCGCTGGAGCGTGCCGCGAACAACAAGATCACAATGCCTACAATATCACAACTCGAATTGCCCGCGAGTGTTAGTCAATATTTGACCGAATATCCGTATTCGATATGAACTCATTAACGCCGCAATTACAATTACCTCTTAAGTGTACATAATGCTAGCAAGAATCAATAACGAAGACGATAACCAAAGAATACTAAATTAAATTAAAACGAATTTAAACTAAAACTGTTAAACTAGGGCCTAGGGCGGGGCGGGGGAAATACGGATATGGAGTACCTATACATACTCCGCCAGTAAGTAAATCAATAAAAAAATGTATAAAACTAAAGCTATAATATTAAAGCAGATAGGATAGTAATCAACTTCAATTGAATTGAATTTAAAATGTGAATCGGTGAAATGGTTATGTGACGCAAAAACAAGAAAGCAGTGTGCGATTGAAATGACGAAAATTCTAGGCAAACATGGGTGATATCTTTAGTTAAGGGACTTACAATGAAATAGGGAACACAGTATTTAATAAATTTTAGGTTTCATTCACAAATTAATGTCTCATTCGCCATAGATAAACAAAACAACCACCACAGAACCTAAACGAGACGTGAAGTTGAAAGAATAGAAAGAAGTACTAACAGAAAGTTCACTACGTACTGTTTTGAGCACAAATTTCAAATATTATTTTGTGTTATAAGCGAAATTTCTTGTTCAAAACTACTCCGCAAGACTGGTTATCTATTCATAATTAGAAACGATAGAAAGTTAAAATATTTTCACGATGTTTAGTGAACTATCTGCCTAGTATTATTCTGTACTTATATTTGTTTAAACTGTGTACTAATACTAAATCTACAATGCTACAGTGCATTATCATTCACTTCCAGGCCTTAGTCTGAACTTAAACTTAAACCTCAAACCCAAAGCAAGCAACACAACGCATTCATCTTGTTCATTTCATCAAACATCTAGCGATTAGGTAGAATAATCAATTGTAATAAATATATCTATGTATATAATAGGCAATATGTGTAAATTAATTCAATTCGATATGGTAACAAGTCAAATATTCGACACATAAACTGCTTCACACTTATTTATTTAAATTCCATTTTTCACAATAAAACAATATTTTTGTTATTTTCATGAACGTTGATTTTCCCGCAATTATAATATAAACAATACACATTGTTAGAATTGATTGGAATTCAATAAACTGTTCAGTGTTAACAACATATTGCATCATTTGCATCAATTTCATGTGATTTGTACAGTTTCGTTCTGTTCTGTTTTTGTGTAATTGGGAAAATCCTCAACTAAGTAATTGTTCATTTTCTGTCATTCGTATTCCTATTCGTGTAACAACAGCAAAAATGTAAAAATGTATTATAGCAAAAACTACTATTAAGCAACCCATTAGATAAAAATTGTATTTATTCTACTACTTTAGATAGATTTTAATAAGATAAATTCAATTAAATTATTTATTTATGATACAAAAACAAAACATGCGTATTGTTTATTATCCAAAAATTCCATTATCTTTTCATCTATTCTCCATCTATTACATTTCCAATGATTATTTTTATCAATTTCAAACCGAGCAGACTGCTATTCATGCATTATCTAGTCTCCTCATTGACTTGTTTTGGATTTCATCGACATTTTTCTATTTTAGCATACGTATGTGAGGTTTGATGGTGGTTAGTTGTTACTTGCGACTGTTACTTAATATATTTGTATAAAATTGTTTTAGCGAGAAATGAACGTCAACGACGATTCTACGAAATGTAGGAGACTCGGTTGGCTCTGGGCTAGGCTCCAATTTGCAATTCGTTCAGATGTGGATGAGCTTTTGCAGAGCTTCGGTTTTGAATGACAATCACATAAAGGACAGTAACTAGTACACCATACTAGGTACACAACGCTAGCAAGTGACTTGTTTTCCTTTGATCTTATTTCCAACACTTAAACTAATCATAATCAACGGAATGAAATACAACATTCGATTGAAACTTGAAAACCTTGTCATTCTCTAATCAATGTTGTTCCATCACGCAATTTTATTACCTATTTCTGTTCTACTTGTAGTGTTTATTAGTTTAAAAGACACAAAGACACTGATTAAAGCGTTGTATTTAGATAATTCGAATAGAAACGAACACAACAATTGAGCAATGGTTGTGTTCTCGTAGCTTAAATTAAATTTTATAAGATTTCTTGAGTTCATAAGGTTAAACTCCAAATCGAAAACTAAAGAATACACAAAATTTCGAGCATTCACACTCAATGAAAATCAACTTGAATTTCGATTTGTAATTTATCGCTGCATTACAAGCTCACAACCATTGCAAACATTTACATTCGTTCTTGACTTTAAATAATATAGCGTAAATATTTACTTTGTTTAAAGTCACAATGTTACTCATTAATATTTCTACTTAAAACTTGAAATGTGTACACGTCGGCGTACAGAACAACGTGCAATCTATTGAAATTTTAATTTTGGAATGTTTTTCAAAAATCTACGAAATTGCGAATGATGAAAGCCACCTGTCTTTTATTAGTCCATGGCCTATGCGGTTAGTTAGTTATAAGATATGCCTGTAAGTTGAATGCAAATAGAGACAATGAAATAACATAACGAACTCCTAATGAAATTGAAACTGAATTCACTTCAGACTTCAAAGTTAGAACACCCGGCATATTTTAATTCAGCAACTGTATGAATGATGAATGTCGCTGGTGAGTAGGTGTAAATTATGAGCATGGGCATGTTCACTTACTCAACTCAATCTCAATGCATCTGTATACGTTCAATCAGTCTATTTACACAGCACTGCAACACCTGTTGTCTGCTTTAATTCAATCCATTATTTTTATTCTCCGTTCACGATTGAGATATGTTGAAGGCTGTGTTAGATTTACCTAAGATTTATCAATCAATATTGTTGAAAATAATAATTAAATATTGATGAAAATCAATTCATTGATTAAAGTAATTTAACCAAAATATTAAAAACATAAATTTTTATTCGTACGTTAGTTAATGTGAACGGAGATTAGAAACATTCGGCCAATATCTTCTTGGTATGAAACAACTTGTAGTAATATTCTGCTTCTAGCTTTTGATTTATCGATTCATGAAATGTCATGAACGCAGCTATATAAGTCAAGTTGTTATAAGCTTCACTTCAGCGAACTCTTCATTTCCTTTCGTTCGAACGAATTGCGTCAAATAATGCGAATCCTGAATTTCCGAACATCGAATATGAATGATTACTTCAAGTATATCGGTATTTGGTATTTCTCTGTTTGCAGGTTTAAAATGTTCTAAGTAAGCGTATTGTAAATGGTTATTGTTGAATTGTTGTTAATTTTCAGCGTTTGACGCTTTCCATTAACACTCGTTTCTTGTTTGATTGTTTGCGTAATAGATACGAGTGTGCGATTTAAGGGAAATGAAGGCCATTAATACTATTCACGCGTAGAATATTAATCAAATACGCAGAATCGCAGTAAAATACGATGTGCTTTAACTTAATTTGTTTAATTTGCTGTAATTGAGTGCAGAAAAATGCAATGCATAGAGGACAATTATCGTTTTTTTTGCGCAATTAAAGCTAAAAAGGCGAACACGTGTCGTGAGTAAACGCGGCGCTCTGGACACATTTATAGAAATTTAAAATTACATCGACGATTACCGATATAATCTGTCATACTTATAACGTAATTGCGATTTCCACAATTCCCAGAAGGCGAAGTGCTTTTAGCTAATAAAGTAATAAGGCAAATAATAACTCATTATTAACTACACGTTTGTACGCAGTTAAATCGTCCAGTATAACTATACGTATTAAGTTTGTTATGTTGTGTTGTGTACCGAACAAACTCTACCATTTACTCCATAAAACAAAACTAATTCAAAGCATTTCACCGATTTCAATAATGATTTAATAGCTGTAATTTCTAATCGTTCGTCGTTAAACGTTGCATACTAATAATGCGTGAGTATGGGGTATAGGTATGCTTGAATTGAAACTGAAATTGATAACACAGTTCCGAGAAGCAGAGAAATGTAATTGGGTAAATTTAGTAGTTTTTCGTCGTTGTTCATTTTTGTGTAGAAATCATAGAATACCTATAATTACGTCGAATTGAGCCGCTTTCACGTTCACGCGCGTTACTTGTTTAAATTTCAATTTGCACTACTCGTGCCACTTTCCACTTCCAGCTACAGCTCAGTTACGCTTCGAGATGCAGTTTAATTCAGTTTTCTTTGAATTGGATTCATCTCGGCACTAATAATCACGATCAAAATAAGAAATACGTCTCGTTATTGCGTTTGCTTCCAATTCTGCCAAGCACTTGTAACGACAAAGGTGGAAAGTTACAGGAAAATATGCAACAAGCAGCCGGCTATAAGAAGAAGCCAACTCGCAACGAGTTAATTGCGATTACGTGTCGTAATTAATCGTCATTTAATTCGACTAAAACAGACATTTTTTCCATTAAACACGAATTCTATTATGTTTCTTCCATTGAAATTATACACAAGTAGAACTAAGTTATCTGAGCAAAAAACGCGACCAAAGAAATATTGTTCATGTTCCAGGAAACTGAATGATAATTAAAGTTATAGTCAAAATTAAAGCCAACCGAAAAACGTACGCGTGAAAAAACACGTTTTGCGTTTTAACAATCAATTAACTCATTGAGTTCAAGTCCTTGTCATTTATTATTATATGAATGCAATTATTATTATAGTAATATAGATTAATTGATTCACAGAATTAGAAATCAACAACCTGATAGACCTTTGTGTTTTAGTTTCAATTAGTTTCCTATTATTGGATATATATTTTCAACTTCACATTGAATATGAATATTCTTCAGAATAATCTATATCCAATTAGAAAATAACAAATACAATTTGAATAGTAACTTGTATCAATAATGGAAACTAGTGACACCGTTACTGAATATCCAGAAGTAGAATTCCCTATCGCAATTTCAAGTGGAAAAGGTAAACAATTTTTAGCGCGTAAATAACGACATCTTAAGGAAAGTTTAACAACCATCAAAAACAGGTTAAATAAATTCAATCCACATTGTTTGTTGTTTGCATCAATTATAATGAACATGATAAGATTTAAGTCGATTAAAGTGCACATTTATTTGCATTCGTAACTAAACAGTGCGATACTTACTTGTAGCGAAGCTTTTAAACTAGGCTCACTCGATTGTCTTTGGCCCACTTCCTAATAACCTTAGCAATCTGATCCGCTTGGCTCGTGGTCCCGTTGCGCAGTAGTTGCAGCACGTCGGCGAGCACATCAGTCGGGAATTTCTTGGCAACAACACCCTACACACAGTTATTATTGATAAATCTATTGTTAGTTGCTCTAACAATTAACAAATTGCTCGATATACCGGCTACACTCGCAATATTTAGTCATGTGCAACCACCTGATCACAACACTACAAAATCTAGAAACGCAATAACAGCGGCATCTCACGCCATACAAAACAATTAAAATTTACGTAACTGTACGGCAGGGACATCTGACAATTCATTTTGTAATTTACAAAATTCAACCAATTTTAAAAGTGGTATTTCGTACCTGAAAAACGCCACAAACTGCACCCCGTTTGCCTTCCCAGAATTCCGGATTCGGTTCGAGCCGATCAAGCATGTCGAAAGCTTTCGCTGCATGCCAAAATTGTCCCATTCGATACGAATCGTTCGCGATCAAAAGTAACAAGTTGAAGCTTTCCGAGGACGCATCCATCTTCAAATACAATTCCCACGCAGCATCCGGTTTCCCGTTCATGATGTAGCATCTGGACAGATTTGATATGTAAATGTAATCGTTTTTAATTTTCTGGTCTTCGATTAGCAGGAAAGTCTCCTCTGCTTCCTTGTAATGATCGCAGGCGGTCTTTGCTTGCGCGTAATTGAAATTGAAGGTATCGTCCGAATGCAAATAGCTTTTGATTGAAGTCAAATAAACGAGCACTTCCTCAAACTGCCCGGCTAGAAAGAAGGAGGCGGCCATGCATTGCCGGCCTGGAATAGTATCGCATTCACTTGAAGAGCTGCCCACTAATTGGAAACATTCTTCAGCCGTTTTGATATGCTCACTCTATAAATATATTGAAATACATTGAACTTATCGAAATTGATTTGAAGGGACGGTTACATTATGTAACGAGTTATAAAACATTTTATTTTATAACTTACATACGTAAATATCCAGTTTAACTTATTTTTTGAATGTTTTATAACTCGATCCATTGAGTAAACAGCCCATAAGTGTGAGGACAAGAATTAATACAATAATTTTACTTTTGATAAAATTTAAAGTTTAGTTTTAAGAGTGTATGGTTGCCTAAAGTTTATTGTAAATTGCTGGATTTTTTGAAATGCAATAATTAAGTTTTTATAATAATTGCAATTCTTGTCTGCACTCTTAACGAAAAGCAAAAAAAACCCTACAGAGTTTAATTCCTGTCCTAGAGCGGCATTAACCACAGCTTTCAAAATGTATTCTTGCGGAACAGCCGGCTGTAAATCCTTTAATAAATCATACGCTTCTTTCGTATCATCATGTTTGAGATAATTAATGACAAGATTAAGTCGCGCTTCGGCGACGATATCAACCAATGGTGAAAACACTTGCATTGCTCCTTCGCCATTGCGAAACACGACCAAATTATGCTTGACCAAATCGTGCCCGAAACCGGCATTAGCGCTCTGTTCAACAATTCCGCGTATTTCGCTCTCAGCGGCTGCGCCATTGTACAACCGAAAATGATTGCATGCCTTCAAATTAGTCGCAATGACTGAATCAGCGTAATGATTCAAATACAAGCCAAGCACTTCTTGCGACACGTCATAATAATCCAATTTGTAGTAGCACAAAGCCACGTAGACGTTGAGCGCCAAATTATCCCTGTTCTGTAAAAGAAGCCGCTTGTAGATGTCAATCGCTTCCTGGTAATGCGCCCTTAAATAATGTATAGCCGCTAAACTCAATTGGTCTTCGAGTATGTCTTGGAGCTGTTGATGATGCTCCATCAACGCCGCTTCGTCGCCTAAATTGTGCGCGAGATGGAAATTGAGCCGATTTTTGAGTCCGGATTGGTCGGCTTCCTGCAACGCTTCCTTCGACTCAACGTACATGCCCAGATAGAAATAGCAACAGGCGAGATTGACCATTAGATTTTTCGTCTCCGGGTGGCTGTTGCGTACGCTCTCGTAGAGTGTGAGTGCGCGCTTGTAATCACCTTTGTGGAAAGCACAATAAGCCATCCACAAATCGATGACGACATTGTGCTCCTGATACTGTTTGAACTAAAAATAAACGTGTATTTTAAAAATGTACTGAACTGGACTCGTATAGGTAAATCGATTTGGCAAGCATTTCTTAATATTTACCTCTAAAAAAGTATATGCACCTGTATAGTCTCGTTTTGCTAAGTAATCTTCGAATTGCGGCGTTTTCTTATTGGTTGCGCTTACATTTCGCAGACTTTTCGCCGAATTGTTGTTGCTTAACGCCGGTTTGCTTCGTGACAAAATCTACAATTTCAAAGTGAGCAAAATTCAATTTGATTAAAGTTTGGTTTACGATAATAACGAACCATTTTGTTTCACAATTGTGCTTGTAACAAGAGAGAATGTTTGTAATTTCTATTTTGTGATTAATCAGAAATTGGGTAAAATGTTTGTTGTAATTGTAGCAAAATTCGTTCTCATGGAAACTCTGAAATAATCGAGCGAACCTAGCATTGTCTCTTTTTTAATAAAATTATACATGATAAACTACCAATTAATTATTCTAATAATCCAAATCCAGTAATTGGTGTTATTGCAATTACTCGCAATAACACTAATTAGTATTTATCAAATTTATTTTACTTTTGCATTAAAATAAATCTATGATTTACATACTATTATAAGAAGACCCACAGGCGTGCTGCGGTGTCCGAGTGGTTAAGGAGATGGACTTGAAATCCATTGGGTTCTACCCGCACAGGTTCGAATCCTGTCCGCAGCGGTAACCTTTTTAATCGCAAATCAAGGCAATTTATATTAAATTACATTACTTTTTCTACAACCATAGGTGAAAACGACACCTTATTGACAATTTACTACTTGTGAGAGCGGCTCATTCCGAACATGTTCGTAATGAAACTCATAATAACATTGATATTTTAGCGAAATAGTAGAGAATTTTCATCAAAATTGCAAATTAAGTTGGCAATAATAAGTTGGCCTCAGTTACTTTACGTCAAATTCGGCGTTAAATGAATAACCTCAAATATTTAAAACATCAACAAACTTATGACATGACAAATTCGGCTGATAAAATTGAGCGCGCACTGTTTGCATTCAAAACCAGGAAAATGGAGCGTAGAAAAAGTATTGCACGTAACGCGTGTTGTAGACGCATTACACACTCTCGGAAATACGCACTGTATGCTATATGATGCTATTTACAACACATTCTACGTAATATACCTACTATTAGTATACTAATACCTAAGTAACTGTTGTTCGTGGTGCTGCAATCATAATTTCCAGAATGCATTTTCTCAGCGCTGCTAACATAACAGATGTAATGTAACCTCCAAAATGGCGGCAAATTGAACTAAACTTCAATCACTCTTGTTATATTGCACTGTCCTCTGTATCACTGTATCTGCCTTATGTTAATGAAAACTATAAAATACCTACAAATCAATATTCTTTTTATACATATTGCAAGTAAAAAAAATATGTCAAAATTGTAGTTCATTCAAGTATTTCTTGCTATACAATTTCATACCTATTTATACAATTAATGATTTATTGTATTCAGTTAATTGGCAAATAGAAAAAACTCAAATAAAAACGTAGAATCAAATCGCATTGAGCTGCATTCATAACAAACTGCAATGCAACCGGTATAAGTACTTGAAATACGCACAAGGCACAGAACGTGGAAGTAGGACAACTCGCTGATACAATGGAAATGGAAGCCCACACGATAACGTTTTTCATTGAATTCAAGTGCAACGCGAGTGGTTCATTCGCGTTTGCGTAAGATCGCTGAATAATGCCGGTCCATCCAATGCATGAAGAAATAAGAGTAGTATCTAATGTTTTGCAAAAAACAATATTGCAATATTCACAAGATATATCAACATATTTTTAGAAATATTTCCGGGAGATTTTAATAATCCCTAGCTTCTTTAGAAGTGGAAACGTTTTGTTTTGTTTGTTTGTTTGTTTGTTTGTTGGTTTTCGTATTGTTACAAATGTGCAGATTTAGTTTATTACAACACTGGCCTTTGGCGTGGAAAACTGAATGTAACCATGCCGAGTGGCGAGTATTGGTTTGGTCGTTTGGTTATATGCGAGTGCGACAGCATCAGTTTTCCCGAGTTTTCCCGGCCCGTGCGCGCGTTAGCTGCTCGCGCCTCGCGCCGTTACCAGCGCGAAAGCAAACCATAGCGAGCGAACAACGACCGACCGACCGACCGACCGAACTCGTCCTACGTGGTTCCTCTTCCTCGTTCCTGCGACGGTGGTGGCTGCCGGCTGGCGGGCCCGTTGATCAGTTCAGCCAGCCTGGAAAACCAGCTGGATACGTTTGAAACGAGGGCTTCACTTCGTCCTCACTGGTGCTTACTGCTCAGCTCAGTGCACCGTCGCGAGCTTTTGCGAACGGCACGCGTTCGAATTTTCCTCCCGCGCGCCGCGCTCACATCAACATCGTCGTATGTGCTCTCAACGTACCACCTTCGCCTAGACTAGACTTCTTAGACGATAGACGCACACATTGCACAAGCGGCAGCTAAAACGATACACTTTTCTCTCATTTTCACCAATTACAAACAAACCGCAATTAATCGTAACAGGATAAGCCGGTAATAAAAACATTTTTTTAGCGTGGTGCATGTATACATTTAGCAACTATTAAAACAACAAGTGAACGTGAAGCTTTTAATCTCCGCAATCATCGTATCGAATGAAAGGCAAAGCGGAAAAATCCTGGGAAAATATGCATGTACATAAGGTAAATGGGTGTTACAAAACGGATTAATCTGATCGCTGTGTGTGGTGTGATATAACTCATGATGATTATTTGAGTGATCGTATAATGATGATAGGGATAGAAATTAGAAATGATTGGGTATTAAGAGGAATTAATAAAAAATATAAACAGAAATGGGGGAGAAGCGAGACGAACGAAAGTCGATTAAAGTTATTAATCGCATTTAATTGAAAAGAAAACTTTTCAAGAGTATTAAACATATTCTGTAGTCTGATTTTATTTAAAAGAAACTCAATTCATTTCCATTTGTTAGTATACTAAAGTTACAGTCAATTGCAATTCAGTTTGAAATGTTCCCTCTTCGTATAATATTATGCTCTAATGTGCTAATTTTAAGTGTTTCAAAGCGGACAATTCCCCAGCCGCAAATTGTGACAACTGAAAACTGTACCAAGTAACAAGTAGCAAGCATCATCAAATCAACAAAAGTGTTGTAAATTAAAATTAATTTCAGCACCGCGTTGTTTGCGCGGTGTTCCCACACGGTTTCTTGTTCGAGTTGCAGTCTGAAGTAAAATAATGTATGAAAATGAAAACATCAACAAAGCGTATAATATCCGCATGTGATTGACGCAATTATCGTTTAATTGAGCTTAATGCAATAAGGACGCATTTAAGACAAAAATAACTTCAAACAATAGCGATAAATTATTAATGCTAATGCATAACTTTTAATCGAGTACATGCATAAATACGGACATAAAGCTAGCTCGATCAAACAATAAATTGGGACCCACGTTTCAGTCATTTCAATTTTAATGCTTTGATTTGAAATTTCGATGGAAACTTAACGAATCGAACAAACATACGCAAGTTAAACTTAATATTTTTAAATGAAAATATGTAGAGCCACATGAAAGTCTCTGGGTCTATTAGGTCTATGACGGTGTGCTGTACGTGTAATGTCGATAGCAGGCAGGAGTGCACCTAAAATAAATAGCAAACAAGCAGACTAGAGTAAATATACTGGAAAAGACGCAAGTTCAAGAAATAGAAGGTAAATAAACCGGGAAACACAGCAAGAAAACATTTCTATTTATTGCATGGCAATAGAAGAAAGAAAATATTCTTATTCGACGTAATAATAATCATAATACTCAATCTATCAAATAATGCAATAGGATGAGGATCTATGTCATATGTAATGACATTCTGTTAAAGCAGAAACAGCGAAAATTCTGACATGAAATATGCATAACTGGAAGCCCTACACGTTTAGTAGATTAGTACAGTATCGTATTCCGCATGGCATATTCGATAGGTGCAGCATGTGTGTGACTTGTGCCACCTCGCACCTTACAACTCGCAGGAACCAAATTTTCGGTCTTGCCCTTATTCTTTGTTCACTTTTCAAGCAAGTCCTTAGTGGTGGAGTGTAAATGGTGGCAAGATGCATAAATTATTCACATTAAACTAGAAAACCTTTCTTCTCTTCCGCTCCACGCTCCACCACTTAAACTCCATATTAGAGATAGACATAGATAGACCAATATTGGGTATATGTTATACGCCTCCATAACATCTTCACCTTCCTCCTAGGGATACACGGTATCAAGGTATTACCTCTATTAGTTCAATTTAATTTATATTCAAACCTGTAAGTAGCCGACTTATCTTTGTGGAATTACTTAGCTAAGAAAAGATAGGGCTGAGAATGACGATGCGTATCATTAGTATTGCAATATCGGTATGTAAAGTATGGCATTTAACATCAATTTTCTTTCGATTAGGAACTATTTATTGCCTAATTCTTAGTGAGTAACACTTTATCATAGATATGGAGGATGACTATTCGCAACACTATGTTGTCTATGTTAGAGCTTTGGCTCTATTAGGCCTAATAACGCCTAGAGCTATAGCCAAGTCTTTATCACCATACTAAACAATGATAAATCCACCATTTATATCATCTTAGTCATGTAACACATGGATTCCGTTCAGTTACACCAGAACTATTGCACTGGAACTGAAACTATACAATTATAATATACATATGTATACAGACTGTTTTAATTAGTGATCCACCTAGCGGATTAATGATTGTACTCAAAATAAGGGTGAACAACAAAGTCCTATTTTAATGCATATTGCGCGAGAAAAATTAGCATAGGTTGTCATGAAAAAAATATAAATCCAAACTTTTTTGTCAACTGGTGTACAATTGTCATAAATATGAAGATTCAACACATCTCATTAGTCGTGTTCTTTTGACGTGTCCCCCATTTTCAACTGAGATTACATTGTGTTAGACTGATGTGAAAATATGGCGAGAACTATTGCATAAAAAAAGCAGTCGAAAGATTGACACTTGTCAATCTTGTAAGAAAACAATTAAACAGCGACACATTAGTTAGACTCCATTCAATTTCGCCACTAAGTGAGGTAAATGCTAGACTGCAAATTTGGGGGGGGGGAAACATTGAGGAAATCTCAGCTTACACACAACTCAGAGGGAGTGAGATTAATTCGAATCTGTCTCAATAAACATGCTGAAAAGGACACAACTATAATGATAAAGATTCCGTTGTTCCATTTTCTCCCGGACACCATGTATATCGGGTTCACTCAGTTGACTGTTGAAGACTTTTACTGCCGAAGAGGTTCATTGAGATTGGATGAGGATGTGATATTAGGAAAATACGAGTGAGTACAAGCTGACGCCATATCCGTAGAGTTACCAGAGCTGAAACATGCACAACGCTATCATAATTTCCTCCAGACTTTCGGAAATACGACATTCCGTTGTCGTTGTATCTATTATCCATTCATACTTGAGATTTGGTATTATTTTTAATAAATAAAATATGAATGTAATAATGAGGTAAGAAAATCAAAAAATACAAATTACAAGGTTGCGTTCCACTTTGCTAAAGTTCAATTACGAATGGATATTATAATCTATATGAAAATATATTGCATAATAGACATTACATTGTAGGCGTCCTACGTTTATTAACAAATTCAAATAACAAACGCATCGGGTTAAATTTACGGTTGCCATCAATCAAAAAGAATGAACGAATAAAGCTCAAAGCGCAGCAATGCATTTTATTGGAATTTGTTGCTTTTTTGCAATCTATCTATGAACGCATGCAAAGGTAGAACAACTAGAGCAAAACTGCCTAGTTTGTGTGCTTTTTGAACAATTCAGCTGTTGCTGTTAAAATCGATAAATCAAACTCACTGAAGTTCATAACATCCTCGTACTTACAGAATTTTAAACGGCAACTGTATCTAGGTGTAATGTATGGTAATTCGATACAAACAGACAATATGTAGGTGTGCAGCGTAAAATGATGTTTGCTTAGGTTTGGATTTTATGAAACGGAACGGGTTACTTGCAACTTGTAATACGGATGGAGACCATGGGAGTATAAAGTTTTCCATTAAACTTTCAGATTCGTTTTGTTTTCAACAACTTTAACTTTGAACTATGTATATTGAAGCAATGGAAAACGGAACGCAAATATATTTTAATTAAAAATGAAGCCAACTTGTTTTTTGCTTTAGTTTTGTATGCAAATTTTCCTTTTGGGTGCAAATATTTTCATTGATGGTTTTTTTTAAATGCACAACGAATGAACTTTGTAACTGCTTTAATTTTACACAAGACATCACTTAATTCTCACTGGTGGGACAAAACTCACTTCTTCACACGTTCCTTTTGAAACTCAGAACTGAAACTACACTGAGTTTTCTCACACAATCTGAACAAGTTCAAAACCTTTAGTTTTCATTAATTAAATTTAATGAAAAATATGCTTTTAGTATTCGTCTTGTGTCAATAGCGTTTCTTTTGATCACATAACGTACGGTCATTTCCTGAGCAAAAAACACTCACTTGGATTTTGCGTCTTACTATTGGACTAAAAAGACCTATACTATTCCTGTAAAGTGAGCTAGTGAGTAAAAAACGATTAATTTCTTGAATGTAGTGATATTGTCGTGTGTTTACTGGCTTTTCCCGTCATCCATAAACAATGTACTTTCGTACGCGTTCGCATCAAGTTTCAAGAATTGTAATGCAACTTAATTGCTATCATTTTCGCGGTGATCAAAAGGGAAATAAAATGCTTACATGCAGAAAACCACTTTCCCGGCAAATGCACTAAGCTAGGCTGAGAGCATACTTGCACTGTGAGTACCGAGTACCCAATAAAACCGTAATTGCATGCGTACTAAAACAGCATTTAACATTTAGGAAGAATGAAATAAAACGAACGCGACGCAGTTCATGAGATGCGCTAGAGATGAAGATGAACGGGACAAATTTCAGGTTTAATCGCTTCTATACATCTAAAATAATAATAACTGTTTGCATTGGCATTGGCGCATGGCCGACAGGTACACAACTTAATTCATCAAGATGCAAGTGTTAGGGGATCATAGCCTCATTTTATCCCGAACAACATGCACAATGAGCAACAACCAACAAGAGCCACGGCGACACGGGATCGCATTAATCCTCTACACGCGGATTTCACGCTTCTATTAAATTGCAAACGGTAGATGCAAACAGTTATTATACGCGTACTTATTCATTATTGCTTCTTCTATCTTTTATACGTTTATCCCTGTTTTGATGCAAACGGCAAATTTGTACCGCTTCATGATGGTAAGTAAAACAAACGCGACCTAATAATATATAATCTCTTCTTTCATACGAATTTGTTTATTTCGACATGCAATAAACAAGCGTTATGGCCTCTATTCTACCACAGTGGGCAAATGGTAAGGGTGCGTATGAAAGGACAGCGAAACGAAACCAAGCGTTGGTTTTGTTGTTCCTTGTTAATAGGGATTAATGTATCGTCTCAATTTTCATTTGCTGTTTACGTTTACTTGCGTTTGAATTAATTCGCTTTCATTTGTATTCGTAATTCGCATTTAAATTTAGACTTTGACCTGAATTTAGTGGAAAACATTGTTAAGTTTTGACTCATGTCTTGTTTTGTATTGTTTGATTTTGTGGTTTTTCCTACTTATGTGGGATTACCCCACCCTCAAGTCCCAACCAGCAAGATTGATGTGATAAACTAAGAAAGCATAAGTAAGGAATCGATCAATTGCTTATGAATATTACCAGTTTATCCTGACATGCCAATGGTATTGAAAATCGATGAATAGTATATTCTTCAAAGAGCTTGGAATGGGGAGTGAGGAATCCCCATTCTTAACGAATTGAAGACTATACTTTTTCTACGACCATGCCTGAATATTTTCATTTGCAGACACAATTCATCGTATATTGGTTAACTGATTTAAATTTGAAAAGTCAAATCCCGAAAGGTTAAAATCATATATTAGACGATACCAACGACAATTTACCTACGTTTTTATTCCTGTTAAACGAGGGCGCTACATATTTTGTCTCATAGTTGGCTGTGATATTCCATATCAGTTTTCCGTGGATAATAGAATATTCTCCTACTGGTGGCGAATAACCTTCATTAATTGATTGTATTGTGTTTACGAATTCAGGCATAGTCATAGAAAAAACAAATTTTTCTCTTTGGGTAAAAAATCTCTTAAGAAATGCAAAAATTAGTCTTTGTAGTCAACTTTAAATCTTTCTGCATGTTTTTTTTATTCAAACGGAAGAATTCTAAACTAGTGTGAAAAGCAGGGACCGCCAGGAGGCAGGCGAGAATAAAGATACGCATGAGAAGCGGAAGACGGAAGGGATGCTGTAATGGAAGATGTCACTTGATGGCAAGCGCACAACTCTTTTTCTACCTATATGAAAATAGCATGTATGCATCATGTTGGAGTTTGGAGTTATCGCGGCTCGGGGTTTTCCATTTTCCATTTTGCATCCTCCTTGTGTGTTATGTGCCCTCGCCATATTTTCAACGAGTACTATTTAGGACACTATTGTAGATGAGATGAGATATGAAATTCTTACCCCATACTGCTGGATTTACATACGAAACAAACCAGTGCTTTTGCAAATTGTACTTGAACCTTTTAAGGAGAATAAAAGGCGAAATGCAAGCATTTTCAATATACTCAAGGAATATAAACCGCATCGCATTTAACTGAAATAATAAGAGATATTTCCAAAACTTTAATACATTGCTGTATAAATTTATACCTATAGCTATAGCAGTTATTATAATGCAGGATGAGGGATGGGGTTGTGTGGAAGATAAGGATATTCGAATCAGCGAATGCTATCTCCTATGTCCTAGCATTGGTCCTAGTCTAGTGTTTTATACATTTGGATTCGTGCATACGGGATTATTCCTTGTGCAAAGTTAATTATTTTCTTCTCTCTCCACGTCTACCTACCGCTTACACATAAAACTGGGAATATGCAATTTTAAATTTTGTTTCAAATTTAAAAGTAAAAACTCCTACGAAACTATATGTATGTATACAGTTCAAATTTAAATTTGAAATGAGTACCACAACGAGATGAACAAAACCCATTAAAACGTCGTCTTGATTTTCATCATATTTCACATCAACTTTGCACAATTTTAGGTTATAGTTTACGCTGCTGCACGTGCGATGCTGCCAATTTGGAAATGCATCACTGACGTTCCGTAAAAATTGCTCATCGGTTTTTCGAACTTAAACGAAAAAAGTTTGGCACGCACAGATTATGTTGGGCTTGAGTTTGCATCATCTAGTAGGTATAAGAAGCAGGGATCAAAAAATGACAACTTTTTCCCATCTAAGCACTGAAAGGAAAACTTTTGTCTTTTTTCGCTTTTCCACAAAGAAATGAATTGATAAAAAACACGACTTGATGGAAATCAGTGGCCGGAAAAGAGTAGTATAAAAAAAGGGCAAGGTACACTCCGTACACTTCTGCTAGGAAAATGTTTAACGAAACTGCGCCAGAGCTTCAGAGCTCTTCAGTCGAGTCTAGTAAATCTCTAGAAAGATTACAATGTACTTGTTCGGTGTGTGCTATCTATACTGAAATCTCCGGAGCGTGCGATGTTCGTGCTCAGGCCGAACAGAAAAGAATTATTGAGATGTCGGAAAGAAATGGCGGTATCGGAATTATAATTAGGCAATGACAGAGCCAGAAAATTTACGGCTTCGTATAGAGCTCCCTAAATAATTAAGAATGGTAACATTTTAAATGTTCGATGTTGTGTTGCTCTTTTCTAATGGCCTGTTGATTTTCCCAATTAAGTCGTTGAGGTAGGCAAGGAAACAATTGGAAGGCAGGAAATTAAAACGGGCAATGGCACCTACTACAAAATAAATACCGAGAAGAAAACGAATCAGAGCGGCAATAAGGAAGGACATAATAATAGAGTACAAGGCAATAAACAGAATAAGGAAGGCGTTAAAATTGAACGCAATAATAAACTGTAGCAAAACAGGAAAATCGATGATGACAAATTCATTGCAGTGGAAAACTCATAGGAAGTTCCTTCGCTCGTTAACACCATCAGCACCACTAGCACCAGATAGATACGAGATTACATTCCGTCATTCCGTGTTATAATCAAGCGAGCATATGTAATAGAAGATGAACTGTCCAAATTGCATCGTTATGTAAGTCGCGTTTGGCTTAACACGATAACACGTCCAAAGCCAATTCGGCGTTTCTGTGTTTTTTTTATCCTCATATACTTTACGTCCTAACAAACTGGCAAAGAAGGAAGAAGGTCCAACTTTGAAGAGCAAAGTTTGGCGAAACCATTGAAAACAAAAGGCAAAGCTGAAGCAGTATCAGTATCTCGACAACAAAACCTTTTTGGCCATTTGCTTTACTCGTATAGTACGGCTGGTTGTTGTTTGGCGTTACGTGTGTTATTTGACAGATTCGGGACCCAGGCCGTTTCCGCTATAGGTTGTAGTATTAGTATTGTATTGGTCACTGGCGCAGAGTTTGGGTCAAAGTTTGCGAAGGTTCGAATTGAGTGCGACTGTGGCCTAAATACGTGACGGATTTTATTAAGGCTCATATTTATTGATGTATCATGTGACATGTGACATTGTCGGAAACCAAACACGTGGACATGAAATTTTGAGCTGCTACCGTGTAGCGTGTGTAGGTGTAAGTACCTACATCAAAAAGTACATTTCATAAAAAAAAACAACTGAATAAATCACGTAAAGTACGTAAATCTTGTCGGGCATAATATCAATATCGCAGATCATATCATATATTGATTAATTGCGTAATTGAAAAGGATAATTAAATATGCACAGATAACACGAAACACAGCATACAAGGTGTTCGAAAAGGGAGGCCATTACATTCACATTCAAATGTGAAATACTCACTGATAATCTAAGTATAATTCTACAGAGTGAAGAAGAAAGAAGAAGATTACTTACAACTTTTATCAAATATTTTCATTCGTCATGCATGCAAACAACATTGTTGTCAATTAAGATTCATAAGTCAAATAATTCTTTGCTAGATTTGCAATGTTTGTTCGTGCCAAAGGTCACTTTTCAAATACCTTGTAGCATTGTGTAAACTAAGGTAAAATACTTTTGAAAATTGCCAGCTAAACTTATCCTTTGTCAATAAGTAAGCTTATTTTGAAGCTTTCAATCGTTGCATGTTCCGTTTATTTTATAAACGGAACCTTTTATAATGTATGCACCGGGCACCAATACCACTTGTTGAGTACCGCTGATTACGAGTCGATGCCGTCGTCTCGTGGAAAACTTGCGAAAACCTTTTCCTATACGTACACAGTACACAGCGTTCGCCCGTTCGGCTCGTATGAATCGTATGATGTTAGCCCGAGTTTCTGGCGTGGAAAACCGGCATTGATCCTCGACTAGATATGCGAACGTATAGCACTGGCAAAGCAATACCCTATCCGCCGATCCATATACGAACATCAATGGAAAACGGAAAACCTGAGCGAGTATGCGAGAGCTGGAGTTTGCGGTCGCCGGGCGTCGGCATACAGGGACACATTTTCTCCCATGAGCATTGAACCGCCACAAGCCGGCACATACAGCGAGCAAGTGCATGTACCCTCATTGGAAAATTTATATACGCAAAGAGAGAAAACTAGGTAGTTGGACGGGGACGGGATCGAATTATAATGAATACGCACGTATAGCTGGCTGAGGCTGGGGCTAGTGGCAAGGAATGCCGGGAAGGGAGCGGGAAAATGTTGGAAAATTTCAGGTATTGGCGTGTTGGTTGCATATACCACGATAAACAAACACCTGTAGTTCCTGTAGCTCTGATTTACAAATTTCCAAATTCGAATGCAGATAATTCAATCGATAAATCGATATATTGCTATACAAATAGAGTGGTTTAAGTAAATATACTATAGATATATTATTGGTTTATTCGATGATGAAGATGGCGAAGAACTAGACGACTATAGGAGATTCGCAATCGTACGAGTCCAAAATAAACGTAAACATACTGAGACTGAAAACGTTTCCTTAAGTGACAACACATTAAATACATCAAACACATCAAAGCAGTCTTGCAAGTGTCGTATTTTAGGAATGATATGTGAATCGAGTTCCTAAAGGGTTAAAACTTATGAATATTATATTGCGACAGTTGACATGGCTAGAATTGCAATAGTATATTACATAACACGAGTGGTAAAGAGGCTATTACGCGGCGAGTCCGTTATTTTGCGAGTGTATAATGCCTATACAACTTACGTTTAGTACGATACATTACCTACGACTATTTTAAAATGTGATTTAATTCAAATTTTAATTTTAAGAAGTTTATGTTTTTGTTTACAAACACACTTGACGCAAAGAGCGTCTTGCGTCAAGCGAGTTTGCCATGGCGAAATCACCAAACCCGTGTGTAATATCGCATTTACGGCACAGTTTTTAGTGAGTTATGTCTGTGTTACTAGATGGGAGTAGGAAAAAATAATAACATTCTTTGCCGAAACTGGAAACTTTCATAACCGCACAACTTGGCCAGGGGCGGATTTAGACTTACTTATTTGCCCATGCCAAACTTACCAAAAGTGAACAATGAACATACATATAGGGGATGTTTAAGATTTAGAATTAAGTTTAGTTAAAACAGCGAAGTCTGTACACCCTGTATGAGTGAAACAACATGCCCCAGGCATCAGAAACATGATAGAAAGAGACAGGTCATAAATGTGAATGCTAAGTATGAAGGAATGTAAGGTGAAATGAAATGGAATACGAACAGGAACCAGTGTAAATTCAAGAACATGTTAAGGAAATGCAGAAATGCATAAAAGTGGAAATGGAGTAGGCACTCGCAGTCGCAGTCGACTTGAGGTTGATGTTGGGGAATTTCGGTGTTGGGTAATTTAGTTTTCCTCTGAGTTAATATTTGCTCGACGCCTTAACTTCATTCTCAAGTCAAAAGCAACGCTTTTCTTGTCGTGAATTGAGCAACTACCTTCGGTTTGAGTGGTTTCAATTTGTGTTTATCCACATTTACTGCCCGGCCCGTACCTTATCTCACAATCATCTAAAATTGCATAAGTTAACCTTTTTCACTGCATTGCATTGTACATCAATAGACCTGGACCCTGGACCAAGGAGCATTTCCAATTAAAATGTTTCATTGCTTAGATTTTCCATTTGATTGAAATGAAGATGTAGGTCAGTTGCATGTTATTGTAGAGTACATACTCTACTAATTGAATAAAACTCAATTGAAGCTGAAATCTAGGCAACACCATTTTTCAATCTTGAAGATCCAATTACACTATGCATGGCCGGAAAGTTGAACTTCGCTCATTTGTATATACCGTGATGGTCATTAGAGGCGGCTGGCAACAGCCTGTATACGATTAGTGCCGGAATAAAGTAGCAAGTGAATAAGTAAATTTAATCTAGTTAATGCTCATACTTATTTTGCTTACTCGGCCAACTTATTTCGCTCTCCGGCTCCCGTTGCAACAAATGAGAAAATGCGTGCGAAGCGACAGTAGGAACGAGCAAACTGCTAACCAGCAGCATTGCTACTATTATTTGCCATTCGCGCACGAGAAGATGAATGACAAAAAGAGAAAAGAAATTAATGAAAATAAATATGCTCAAACGTGAGGAAACCAAAAAGGCTGCACAAATAGAGCCGCAAAAAACGGTTAGCTTTGTTCACCAGGTATTAATAATGAAAATTTGTTTTTCATCGTCGTACTTGACGCAAAGGAAAATTTCTGATTCATTGATTGCAATACATTATCGGAATATGTTTTTTCCGGGCGGCTAACAAATTACTGTTCGCAGACATGTTGTAGCAAACGTTACACTGAAGAAAGGGTGAAATCAGGTTGGATAACTGCGAATTTTAATGCTAAAATGTTACCCTTGACCGCTACAGGACTGTCGTAAGTCGCAAATGGTATATTGTGACTCTAGGGCAGAAAGTTGACTTTGCCGCCCCGCCGCTTTTTGTCGGCCAGAGCATCGCAAGCTTGTTGTTTATAGGTTAGGTCCAATATTAAATTTTGATGAACTTGGTACCTAGATATTAAAATATTTGAAATTCAATTTCTAAAATCAATTAATAATAATCAAGCATATTTATTGTGTGTAAATATGTTAAAACAATTTCACTCAGGGCTTCATCTACTAACCGAAATAGTAAAAGTCAGTAACGCCCTTGGGCTGAAAGTTGATTTTTCCATCCTGCTTTTAGGTTATTACCCAAAATTACTTTAATGCAGTACACATACCTACACCAGTTCCTGATTTAATACTAAGTTATTATCCAGCAGGATCGGGTAATACATACAGGGTGATTGAATAATATTTTTACAAATAAATGTCAAATCGATGGGATCTGTATGTTGGTTTGACATTGTTTATGTCGCGAAATTCAACTGTTCTTCAACAATATTCGATCGCCCGGTATTATTCGGTTAGCTTTCAAATACATATGTGGGATCGAGATCGTTAAGCTGCGCGAACGAAGCGAATTAAATTCAATCAAAGCCGCATTGACATCGTTCAGCAGAGATTCAATGTTTTGCACTGATATCGTTGCTGTTGATTGCTATTATCGCCAGCAGTACCTAATAAAGTTCGTTAACGTAATGCTTGTCAAAATCCACTCTAAATCATATAGCAATATGAATATTATCATCATGTTTGAGAATGCGATGTAAAACAAGGATTAATTACTTCATTAATTATGCAATTTATTAAAAACAATCTTGCAGACTAATCAATTACAAAGATAAATATTGTCGTTGTCGATTTTTACATTTTATCATAAAGTTTATAATCTGATTGCTGGCTGTTTGTTCGTAATTATTCGAAACTAAAGGAGATTATATGAAAAGTTAATAATTTGATAACTTTCTTGAAAATGTCTGCGCATACCGTATAGACACGGCATGCATCTATATCTATAATGAAATTTTCTCGGCTCGTATAGCTTTATAATAGATGTATTATAGCACCGAATGCGAACGGCTTGATCCTATATTAAACAACGATGAAACTTAATATTAAAATAGCTGGATTAAGTATATCTTTGTTCATGCTTTACGCGTCTATTTGAGATCTTTAAATAAACACTTATGCGTGAATCTGAACAATATTTTATTACATGCCGTAAATTGTAGAGTAATCGTTGTTGTAGGACTAATGGAAGCGCGTAATGGAATTTGGTTTCTCGGCGAGGACGTTCCTGCTGATAGTTTCAACGTTTGTGGCATTGATATGCGACGGAGAAGGAAGCGATACCATTTCAAAGGTAAACAAAACAAGATAGCAATTACCAACTACATTATCATCTTCCTTATCCTATTATTATCATTATCAATAACAACAATAGTATATGAATAATGATGCAAGGGCGGTAAGGTGGTGTTTGCTGCCCGCGGCTGCTGACAGCGAAGGGTGTTATTCAATATTTTTCGCCTACTTGTTCGTTGAATTTATTTAACATCCTCTGTCTTGGATGTCTGGTGACGTATTTTCACAGAAACTTGCGTCTTCACGATCGTTATCAATGCTAATCAGTTCGTTTTTTAGATATTTCTAGCAAGTCTTATTTTTTTTATTAGGGCGCCATCTACTAACTAGTAGATAAATTTGAGTATTATCGCCCAAGAGCATTTAAACTGCATTTACCGCTCTTATAGTAGGGCCGGTAAGTTGGCTTACTGCTCAGGTTGGCGAAAAAACATATATTAATTTTGTCGCCTTAAAAAGAGTGGGCAGAATTTCTAGAGTCTTTATTTCATTAGTCATTGTCTCTTTGACGACTATTAAGATAAAACGTTTGGGGATTACGTATAATGATTGAATTATTTAGCTCGAAAACATGAACGCTATCGTGGTAGTGTCGACGACGTTATCAGCTAAGTAATTAACGAACTTGTTAAACTCCGTCGAGCCAAAGAACAGACACCAGCCACCATCGCCAGCATCTAGGGCGTCCAGTACAGTAACGGAGTCACCAGTACCAGAAGCGACAGCATCCACGCTTTCGAATTGCTTTGCATGCTTGCAAATTTCTGTTACGTTACAGTTTCGTCTTCATCAACAAAACACATAGAAAGTTATAAGTCTCGTAATGCAGTAATGCGGATTTTCAGATTTTCTCATTGCAATGATATTGCGAAAATCCATTTGCATCGTATGAAAATGGTGCAATAGTGAGTTTGCAATTCGCATTTGAAGACATTTAACGTTTTCAGTAACACAGTGATTAAGTCAAACTATAACAACATCAAGATATTAAATATTAATTATGACACAACTTAACTTCGCATTTATACTAGCGGAATAAATTCAACATCCTTAGAGTTCCTAACTCGTATTCGTAATATTTCTGAGTTTATCCTGATGTTGATTTGATCTGTAATGCGACGTCAAATATCAAAGGATTGTTGTTGGTTGTTAATACGAAATGATGGACGATATTACGATAGATTGATGAAATCATGAGAGTAGAGTGCGGGTGAGGTTCAAGCTTCAATCCTTTTAAGTTGAACTGAACAGGATGCGACAAGCAGACAAGAGACGAACAAATCCCGATGGTCAGACTCCGCGTTATATGTTACTGAAACATCATAGTCATAACACTAAACACTTGAATATGATGGCATTCGATAGCAAATTGTAGTGGTGAATGTCATTGTCCTGGCAGTGCCGCTACTATAGCAACAAGATTGCACCATGTACGGATTGCCAGGACCCCTGTCCAAAGACAACGCGAAAATAAAATTAAGGTTTGTTTCGTATCTTGCACTAGTGTACACTCCACTGAAAAAACATTGTAAATTAAACTTCTACTTCTACTTTATACATCCATTGCTTCGTATATTATAGCTTCTTTACAACTCGTGTTGTGTAACATACCTACTATTACAAGATTATGCTTATTTTACGAGTTTAGATGTAAAATTACAGCTTCATTGGTGAGAAATTTTGCAAAATCAAGTTTTGCAGGATTTTTATACTAATTTTGGTATATTTTACACGAAAATGTCAAATTTAAGTTAGTAATTTAATTTTTTTTATTTAGAAAAATTAACTAAAAGTTAAAACAGTTAACTTTATAGTTTCCATTTACAATTTACAATTAGTATTTACAATTTACAATTTTGTTACATTTTGTTTGTTTTAGACGAAAAACAGTTTAGGAAAGAAACTGTAGGTAATTTGAAAAAAATCAATTTTGAATGTTAATAATTAAAATTTTACAAGAAATTCATATGACAATATAAGTTTCCACTTGTTTTAAGTATAGGTATGTATAATGCATGAACATTTTTTCAGTGTTCACGTTTTGTACCAGCTATTTTTCAATTTCGGCGTCAAAATCAGTCCATATAACTATAAAGTGTACACTAGTGCGCTCTAGTCGAGGATCCCGAACTAACCTATAAATATACAACAAGCCCAAGTAGTATTGTGCAAGATATAAACTCTTGTATCGTTATGTGAACCTCAACAAGCTATTGTGGGAAACGGAAAAAGGGATTCAATTGAATTGAGTTTCGCATTCTGCCATCACAATAACAAGGTCGTTTCTCCCTTTTGGCTTTTTTTGCCAGGTTTGCGCATTTTATACGCGCGTTATAACGCTATAACGTTTGATCCTTTATTGTACTTTGTATAGTGATATAGGAAACTTTTGTAACTTTTGCATAACAGAATCCTTTTAATCCTTTTATTTACCCAAAGATATTGAATCCGATTTTTGATATTTTAATATTTCATGCTATTTGTTTTTCTTCTTCTGTCAATATAGGAGGTTGTGGAGGCGAATTTAAAGACGATTCACGACGTATCAACAAACAGTTTCGGCGATCTTTGTATCACGGAACAATTTCGTTTGCTTGCCGTACCGATAGACGCTCAACGATACGATGCTGCCCGCCAGAAAGCAGATTTGGCCGCCACGTTACTCCAGGATCTTGGCTTGGCCCGTCACAATGGTAAGAGTTTTGCAACAAAACGCAATAAATTATTTATTATGCAAATTTCAACTTTGCACGAGGACCAAAGTTGCAATAATGAAGTAATAATATACCAAAAACAATTTATTTAGCAATAATAATATAAAATGGTTCGTTTATCGATGCATATTATGTCAACAACAAAGAACAATATATTAATCCTTGGTACACACAAATTGATATAGTTTATCAACGATAATGATCAATAACAAAAAAATTATATAATAGTGATTGTAATGAATATGATTCTGTGAAATCAATAAGTACTATAATGGTAATAATGCACGAATAGATATGACGTGAAACATCAAATCATTCAACAAATGAAATATAAAGTTTGATATTGAAAACCTTATAACTGGAAAATAAAATAATAAATCTCTAATAACAGTGTAAAATGCGTTATCAATAGAACAATAAAAAGTAGCTGGCATAGAAAATGTCAATGATATGATGTGTTTGTCGGTTTTTTCAAATATTTATTTTAAATTAAGTATCAGCTCGTAACTCCTGGGTAAAATTTTTGATTGCATTTTTAATTTCCGCATTTCAATTCGAAACGAAGGACACAAAAAGTGCTCATGACAGTTCAGTAACACATAGAAGTGGGTGGAAATGCGTTGTTCAATTGTTTGTACCTTTACGTAAAGGAATACAATTGTCGCTATTGTATAAAGATACCAATTCCAAGTCTACGTCTACGTAATCGTTCAACGTTCCTAATCGTTTTCGTTTCATCTTAGTCGTTCAGTTATTATTGGCGCTTGACTGAATTCCAATTCAATTTCCTTTTGAGCATACAGTTTCGAATATTAATCTCAATACTTTTGCAATTTTGCAGACCTTTCATTCATATTATATCTATTCTAAAACGCCTAGCATCTAACTTACAATTAAGCAATTATTCTGATATAAAATGAATAATCAAAAAAATCTAATAATACGCAAGAAAATGCAGACGAAACAGAAAGTAAAATGCAATCTGAACAGTTATTACGGGAAGTTTGGAACGTGCTTACTCTTCTGTTTATACTTCATTTCCGTAACGACATTGTTATACAAAATACTTTCGTTTCTGGCAACGCCGACACCTTTGACAGACACTTTTGGCAAATATTTTCTCTGCGCGTCGTCCTCGCCTTTATCATTGCGCTTGCCGTCGTCCGCCCAACCAGTATAAACGTCCCAGCGATGATTCTCCATCGAGATGCTGCTGCGGGCGCTCTTATCGAAACTACCTTGCTTTGTGTGTCCGTGAACTTTGGGCATTTGCAAGTTCTGCTCCGAAGGCGAATGCGAGCGCGTCGAGAGCCGATGCAATGGGAGCGGGGCGCCCGGCAGCGGCGGCGGCGGCGACGCCGGTGCATGCGAATGCTGTTGCTGTTGATGCTGCAATTCGCGCATCATCGTCTCGTCCATATGCTGCCCGTAGAAGTGATTCGGTGTGATAGTCGCGTAGATATGCCCGGAAGAGATCGTCGAAATGACGCCCTTAATTTTGCCGCCCGGCCGCCCTTGTCCTTCGAAGTCGGGATAGCGCGGCTGATGGAATTGCCGATGCGGATTGAAGTCGCACGTAGCTTCATGTTCGACGATGTCTTCGCCGAATCGGAAGCGCTCCTCGCAGCCGTTCATTCTGTACGAACATTTAATGATGAAGCATTCCAGCAACGTTTCCAACGGTTCGTCGCGAATCACTGGCGGCTCTTGCAAGTCGGGACCGCAACGGTAGCAAATGTACGTTCCGTTCGTGCGGATGAAGATCGGTTTGGCCGATAGGTAGCCGAAACAATGCGCGCAAGTGATTAATTCGTGCGTCTTATCATCGGCAGTGACCTGATACACGCCTAAATCAGAAAATCCAGAATTAGCATCGTTCGCACACTCGATTTAACGCGGTTGCATATTTAAACGGTTAGAAAAATTGTTTGCGATTGCGTTACCTTGAGGCCGGAATGTTGGCGGATTATCTGAAGTACAACGTCGCCAGCAGGAGCAGCATCCACTTTGCTCGAACTCGCACTTGACCTCATGGGACGGCACTTCCTGGCGCTCGAGCAATCTGTTGCACTTGTCGTTCTTGCACGGGTAGAGAAAATAGCTGGCAGCATCTTCAAAGGCAGCACTGCGCACCGCTTGAATATTCGGCGCCTGCGAACGCGAGCATCTTCCGCAGATGACGTTATTGTTTGCCAAAATTTTGACCGGGTCACATGTTAGGTATTCTTTGCATTCGGAGCACACCAACCGATTGTAGATCGTATACGGCGGTAGGCGCTTCTTCGTTCGGCTGTGACCGTTCATGTTTCTCCGTTCCGTTGTTCTTTACTGTTCGAAGTTCTAGCGTGCACTAAACTAAACGTCTCTAGGTCTCAACTGGTCCCGGGTCCCACTAAATAATCTACAATGCTCCAATAATCGCTACGTTCATCGTGCTTTTCATTAATTCATTTAATGTGACTGCATTAATTACCACCACTAATCGACGAACGAAACTTCCGAGTATTTGCTGGCGTTGCGGTTTGCTGATTTGATTTATTCACGAACAATCTACTACTCTCGACTCAACAGGTCAATATTCATGTGTGACGGAGGTTGTTAACGAAATAATCGTAAAAAGGAGCAAACATAATAAACTTATGAACGATCGTCAACGTTTTCTATATGCAAGCTGCTTTATACGCGTTTTCACTAACTATACGATGCTCACTTGCTCCCACAACCTGCGATTGAGTATCGTCGAATATTAACTTTTGCGTTAATCAATGTTACCTACGATTCAATTGATATCGATACGCTGATAGGCATAACTAGCGCTAACGATGATAACGCTCAGCTCTGATATTCTCTGTATTAACAACAGAGATATACACTTAAAACTTAGATAGTGATAAATCATATTAAAATACCAACGACTTGGGTGTTGATAGGATGATAGTAGTGTTGATTGTTCTATGATTAGATAACTTTTTTTATATTTCGGTGACTTGAATTTCTTTTGATATCATCAAGTATCAACCATCGACTTATGCGCATGAAAGTGATTTGAATAGACAGATGAGATTTCGGAACGGATTGCCAAAGTTCAACATTTTGCGTAATTAACCGACGTATCGTAAATTATAACTTCGAAAAAGAATTATGGCAATATAACAATTTCTAATAATTCTAATAATTATTACTGATACCGATAGCTGATAACGCGCATGATTCACATCAAATGTATTTGTAGTCAGAACTCAGAATCAAACATTTGCAATTAGCATCGAGTTCTCTGATAACATTTAGCAGAAATAGAAATTGTACGCGTGATCGTGGTTTTATATAACAAAGCTCAAACAAACAAAAAGAAAAATAAAGTCGAAGAAATTGATGCGTCAGAACAAACATAATGACGATCTTATTTTAGAAATGAATATTCTCGTATTCATTTTATACTATTCATATTCATGATTTGTATTTCTAATGGTATTATTGCACGTGCTGTGGCATTAATGTGTGCTACCTAGGTCTAGGCCTAGATGAACGTCATCCAGAAATATATTTCGTTTCTGGCATGATTTGATTGTTGATCGTCGACAAGGGTGTTCGCTGAAATGTGTGCGTTGCATACAAATGCGGTTTGTTAGTTACGCAAGGTGTGTACTTTCCGTAATGTATGTATGCGCCTATAAACGAATCACGAATCTATTCATTCATACGTTGAATTCGAAATTTGAACAATTCCGTCACATTCAACGCGCCTCTGCTTCTGCTCTCAACAGGACTACAGGACGCGATCTCACGCAACCTATTGGTGTCAGATCAGCACATCCTGTCAGCGCGCGTACTTGCCATCAATGTAACGTCAGGCGAGTTGCAGAACTGTGCCTGGTGGCAGCGGCAGGCGATGGAAATGGGAGGACCGCGACGGTTGACGGAAAATATGCCGCAGATCGGACAACGGCCGGATGCTGAATATCCATGGCATGTTTGAACATATTATACCTGATGCCCGTTTTCTTTCCACTTTTCATCCATGTTTCTATCACATAAAACATAATAAAATCGATAACGATAACAGTCGAGGAAACTAATGTTTGAAGTTTTCATTTTTCGCTGTAGGTATGAAGACGCAGACAGTACACCAGCGCTTCGTTCACCGAAATTCATGCCTAGTCCTACAAACATTTCTTATAGTGGGTGGTGGACGTTTCCTTATTATTCCTGTGTTGAACGCAAATGGCTGATTTCCTATAGTGTGCCGATACCTTCACAAGGCAGGCATGGGTAATTGATTTAATTAAGGATTGCGACAAGAATTTACCAATAAATTTTTCAATAAAATCACAAATCAGAAAATATCTTTGATATAATTATGCACAAAATAAATGCAGGTTGAATAATTTTTCCTAGAAACAGGGTGTTTCTAAAATACCTGATTTTATCTCTATTATCTTATCAATTTTGATAATATTTATTTAGAACAGGTTCTAAAAAATTTAATGAAGTCCAATTTAATTTCAAATTCAATCCAAATAATCATTTCAAACCAATATTTTTTCTACGACCATGCTTGAATATTAACATTCTTCAACCGAATTCAAACACTTAATGTAAATTATCGCAGAATGATTTCATTCTGTAACAAGTTTCAGAATGTGAATAGGTAGGGCCCTCTTTACACAAATTGTAGAAATAAAATGTATATTGCTACTTTTCAAAAATAATCTTTTTCCCAAGAAATATTTATTAGTTACACTTTCGGATATTTTAAATTGAAATACAATTTTTAAAGATTTTTAGAATCACCCTGTGTAAACCAAAAATTTTTGGTGTGCTGGGTCCTATTTAAAATTTATTGAGAAGTTTTTGATCTGCAGCTATAGACCTACTAGAGGAAAATGTAAAATCTACTACATATGTGTAATTGTTGGTGTTGGTAGGACGAAAGGTTTTCTGAGTTTGGATATTGATGTGTCGAACTTGGAAGTGAATCAATGCGATGTATCAGGACGCGAAAACGAGGTGGATGTTTTCCATGGCACTCACAAGTGTCATAACACAACATCGAAGGTAGTAAATTCGTTGCGTTACGCTTTTGAATGGAAATTTAATGGAGCAAACTTTGTAGTGCATTTATCAGCAGCAATTATCGGAAGTGAACTGGAAAATTGGAAGCTACATGTGTAAATGTCGTGATGGTTACTATTCTCCGCGCAGTGAAGGACTATTTAATGGTACTCTAGTTGAAGGTACAAAAATACGCATGTTTTATTCATGGAATACTAACCGTTATTTTTATGAAATGGCAAGTTGCTTACACCGAATACGTGGAAAACTCCAGCATAGTTTGGTCGCAAGTCTTTGGCTGCTTGCAATGCGCACCAGGTTGCAAGAGCTGCAAAGGACCGGAACCTTGTTTAGCTAGTTATCACTGGCCGTTTAGAATAACTCTATTGGTATTCAGCGTTACGTGCGCGTTCTGCACGGTCATTCTCATAATCTACATGTTCCAACATCGCAAGCTCAAAGTTTTCAAAGTCGCGAGTCCGATATTTCTCTCGATAACACTGCTTGGTTGTGCTACAATGTATTTGGAGGTCTTCGCATTCCCAGTTATCAAATTACAATGAAAATGTTTTCATGTGTCCGTTTGCAGATGGCTGCCATTTACCCCGTTTTGGATATGTATGCATGCGTTGCAACGAAATGGTCGCGACATTTAGGTTTCTGCATCACGTACACAGCGCTCTTGATGAAAACCTGGCGGGTTTCTTTGACTTATCGCGTTAAATCCGCACACAAAGTCAAACTAACCGATAAGCAATTATTACAATGGATGGTGCCGATATTGTTAGTCATGTTAATTTACTTAAGTACATGGACTTTAAGTGCAACGCCAGTTGCTGAAGAAATTGAAGATCAAGTCGGATTAAAGTTCAAGCAGTGTTCGTATAATTGGTGGGATCACAGTCTTGCAATTGGTAAGTCCTCATCATTTATCCGTAATCCTTGAATTTTAAGTTTTCTCCTGAAAACATGTCCGCAAAAATGCATTTTAGGCGAAGTGCTTTTTCTTGCCTGGGGAATTCGAGTTTGTTACAACGTGCGAAACGCAGAATCGTTATTCAATGAAGCGAGATTGATTAGTTACGCAATTTATAATATAGCATTGGTCAATTGTACAATGGTTGCATTTCAGTAAGAAATTTGTCTCTTGTTTGAGTTCGCAATTTGATCAATGAATGTACTCTTGCAGCTTGTTGATTTTTCCGCGGGCAGGACCAGATATCAAGTATTTATTGGGTTTTGCGCGCACGCAAATGTCGACAACAGTGACAATCGCGCTTGTTTTCGGCCCGAAAGTGATCCGCGTCTTGAAAGGACAAGGCGATCAATGGGATAACCGAGCGAGGAGTCGCGGTGTGACTGCATCGTTTTCGTTAAATGGCATTGGCTTGGTACCGGAAGAACCTCCAGATTTGTATCAAGAAAATGAAGAACTGAAAGTAAGCTGATCGGTGTAATTAATACCATGTCAACAATATATCGATTAATGTGTGGGAACAATTTACAGGAAGAGATTCAAAAGTTAGCGGGACAAATTGAATTTATGAAAATCGTGCACATGGAAATGAACAACAGGCACGTGAAGCCGAAAACTGGCGGTTATTTCAGCTCTTTGGCTGCTCCAGTCATTCAAAGCCCGGTTGCAAAGTCGGGCTGCTTATTAGCGAAAACAAA
>JARJDT010025639.1:0-12191 GCA_030264655.1 Leptusa sp. GC000079 | reverse complement strand
TTCGTAAACGTGAACATTTTAATCGTTTGCGTATACACAGTCTCATACAAAGTGATAAAAAAATGTTCATAGTAAATATTAAGTTGTGGTTGGAAGAAACTTTCCAGGACACCCTGGTTGTATTTCAAGGAATCCTTGTAGTAGATGTGGTTGTGGTTGTGGAACTCGTTCTCGATGCGTTCATAATACTTGTTTATTGCAAACCCGAGGAAAATGCACAGAAAACGCACGCGATAAACATGCGTTCGTGCGTGAAAGCTTCATTCATATTATGCAGCAAAATGCTTTATACCAAGTGATGCAAATATTACATCAAACGTTTTCCAACTAAGGGTATTACAGCTTCATGAACACATTGTATTATTTTAAAATTCTATATCCTGGCTGATAGGACAAGGGAGTGCGTTACAGGGGGGTTAATACTGGTGGTGAGTATATGGAACTACAGATTCAATTAAAATCGATTCACAAAATGCACAAAGAAAATCGAACGAACCAAATTAAATACGTAATTGGAAAATCCCAATGGTTCAATCACAGAACATCGTCGGTCCGGAAAAGGCTTTTTCGTGCTAATTTTGTTTTTATTTATTTTTCCGGATCCTGATGCCTACTGAAACTATTAAAAATCAATTGAAAAGTGTTAATTTGCGCCAATGCTATGAATTTTTCCACTAGTTCGTATTTACCAAAACAAGGAATTTTTAATTTAACTTTTAGGGGCCCAAAATATTTGAAATTTCAACAAAATTTACATTAGATTTGAATAATTGTCCTGTTTTGTTTTTGTACATTCCACTTTAGGGTGTCTTGAATACGTTATTCGTTGCTAGTTGCCCAGATGATTATTTTATTTAAGACATAATCAGATTTCAAGTGCGAAATTTATACACGCACGCATTGTACAATGCGTGTACAAAAGGACGACCGCGAGCGAAGGACCAACCCTTCCTTAATTCGGGCGAAAATCCGACTTGTGTTTATATTTCTTATTAACTAGTTTAATGCCGTGTGGATTAACCAAGCATACGAAGCCATTCGGCTCATCAGCGAGCGGCAAGAGAGAAAAGATGCGTCAGTACTAAACTAACACGTGAATGTTTTGTCTGCCAAGGCCAACGGCACTTTCTAGTCCCGAGAAACCCAAATTTGCACAGATTTAAATTTCTATTTTCTATTTGTTTAACTCGATTTGTGTAAACGAACAAATGATGATGTTAACAATGAAATGTTTATATTTAATTCAACGCTGACTATAAGCGTTTGCATAATTTATGAAATTTGGATTAAGTTTTTAAACCTGAGGGTTTCATTAAGGGGTCTCTTGATTATCGCAAAATTAAGAACGTCAAGATTTATCTTAATTGCAAGACAAACGCTGAATTTAAAGTGAACATTAAGACGATTCGTGCCTGCTGTAGGTGGAAATCGAAGAAAAGATAAATACCGCATTTACCGGCGGTACAATTGCTAACTATAATGCGTTCACAATAAAGCAAGGACTCAGGGCGAATGCGAACATCAGCAACGCGAGCGCGGGCACTTCACATCAAGTTTGCCAGTGGAAACGAGGAGAGCTGAATATCCCGACTAATTTTCCCGAAGGCAGAGTGCAATTCCTTGTTAGTGGAGTCTCGATAATTAATAGTACAACATGAATCCTTTGCTCCATTATCCTCTCCTTAAACGTCTTAAACTGGTGTGCTAGCAGTCTAGCGTTGCGTATATTTATCACGTCGGCCGTGAAATGTTCTCGACGCGAAACTTTGCAAAACAAAGTGGTAATCGGTTTTTAAGATTATGCCTCGTCGGCGGGGCGAAAATTGAATTTTCCGACAGTACACAAATGCATATAAGGCGTTTAGATATACCCAAGCCACGTCAACACATTGATGAGTGTTTTTTCATCATGCGAACATAGTGAGTGACAAAAGGCGCCTTTTTGTATGGCAAATAGAAAATTCTTTAAGAAGGCGTTAGAAATTTGAGCTTGCCATGTTGACGAAATCGATAAATACACACATTCCGCACTTGCAGCACGTAGTCCAACAAATGCATGTGTGTGTACCAACATTTTAAAGAGGGTTGTCTGCTGCTGCGGATTCGTTAGCAAAGCAAAGAGGCACGAACGCCATCAGGAAATTCAAAGAACAAACTAAATAAAGATTGAAGGGGGATAAATACCGTCTTCGAGCAGGGAGACGAGAATTGAAAGATACACATTCACCTCTTGCATGCATACTCGAACCTATTTGACACTCAGCAAGCTGATTTAGTCGAGCTAAAAGTTTTTCATGCCATTTTTCCCTGATTGATTTTCAAGGTTCTTTTGAGATTCCCTAAGACTTCAAAACCAAAATTCAATTTACTCGTCATCTAAAATGCAAAGACACAAGACATCTTAACTCATCGAAAACAGCAAGAAATGTGGAAAATCCTGACACTTGCCAATGTTGCACCACACACGTCACGTACATCTGGCGATCATTTGCTGTTTTCTTGAGATTTCACTGCACTCAACACTCAAATCCTATATCCAAGATGTTGTTTAATAAACCATTTCAAAAAGTGTCTAAAACATTTGTGGAAAGAAATTCTATCACGTAAACTTTAATAATTTTATTTTGGTAAAAAATAAACGATCTAAACATATCAAAGTACACTATTAAATCGTCGATTGGACTATAACATTTTCCGCATTTCCGGGTTTACGTATTTTAACCGAGCATGATCTTCAAAAGTGGCGAATAAATATGTAAGCCTATACTTAGTTTTTTCTGCCAAACCTTCGGCGCATCCACGAAAAGCCATATAACATGCTATAAGATCTTATAAATAAAATCTTGCCGCTGAAAAAACCTCCATCGAAACCAGAGTGGTCTCTACATTATCCGGAAATTTAAAACATCGCTCACATCTATGCGAGCTTCATATAGTAATAGTAATAGAGCAAAATAAACGTTAAACCCACAAGTTTCCGATGTATTTATCGCTCACGTATTTATTTTATATCGTTTCGAGTAAATACACCATATTCGAAGTTATATACCGAGTGTTCCCATACTTAAAACAGCAATTGTTTCAACTGTAACATTTTAAGTTTGCAATTTTTTGTGTTCAACCAGTGTAATTTTCATCAAATTCATGTCTACATTATGGACCATCTATGTGTCTTCGAGGAAGTTCGCCCGCAAGAGGGAAAGCAGGGAAACTAACGACGTTTTGAACATTTTGAATGTATATTGCTTGAACCTTCCGCCCCAATGCTGTGGATATGGCAAAGTTCAAACTGGGTCACTTGAAGGAGAGTGCATTATTCAATTATTATGATGATCATCGTCGCTGATGGCGAATCTCGTATACCTTTAAAGAGCATCTCTATACCTATGCGCGCAAACTTTTAAGCACATTTTTCCCACTTTGTTTTTTATTTTATGCTTGGACTTTTCTGTCGCCTTGTCGGTCCGATGCATAAAACAGTCAAGGCATAAGTAAGTGGATTAAAAAAGTTGTAAAAGCCTTTAAAAATGCGCCCCGCAACTACGAAACGATTGTATGCTACAAGAGAAAATTCAAATTCTCCTTTTCAACACAAATAAAGAAGTGGAACATTTTATTTCGCATTAAAACACAGAAGCATTGAAAATGTGCACAGATCAAGAGATGTTTTGCCAGTGCAAAGAGTTTAAGTAATGCCTTGTTCGTTCCTTTAAGAGTGGAGAGATTTGCACGAGCATTATTGAAAATTGAAAAGTCGCGTGCCTAATGGAGCAGTCAACTCCGATGTAATTATATCAGTTAGAGTGCTCGCCTGTCTTTTCCTGTAATGTTACAACAATGCACACGTCTAGACTGTTTAAAATGAGCACAAAGCGACAAGTTTTAATTTAAATACGAAAAACGGCAATCAAAATTTTTTCACTCTTGGAGTATTTACTGAATATCTCGGCAAAAAGTATGCGAAAAAATATTTTGGCGTGCTCAATGCTGCGCGCGGAAATGCAATAATCCTGATATAATCCTGGCTCTTCGGATGCATGCACTGCGAGCGAAAGAGAAATAGCAGTTGGCGGTGTAGAGTGTGTAGTTGCCAACTGGAAGCTTAGCACGGTGTGGAAGTGGAAATATATAAAGTGCGCACATACCAAACACAACAAACACCTGAAATATGCCGCGCGGAAATTCATTATGCCGCTGGTTATAAATCTGTCTTTGTTAATCCTGTATACCTGCTATTCCTTTCCACGGCTTTCCGTAAGTATCCGATCACAATTCAACTACTTAACTACCCCAACGTGCTGGGCTTCTTTTCTGTGTATTTTATTAATCATTTTTAAAATGTTAAAATCTTGAAAATTGAAAAGTAAAATATTCAATCTTAAGCAAACTTTATGTTTGCAATTTTATCATAATATAAAGGAAAAAATTATTAATAACCTTTGTTTGATTAAAAGCATCAAACAAACTGTTATTAACTAAAGATAATAACTTCCACTCATTTATTTAATAATTTAATTTAATTTAATTAATTTGTTATTATTATTATAATTGTATTTTAAGTAAATAAATTAATTAAATTTCTTCTTAGTAGTGCAAAAAGAAACATTATAAATTCCGATTTTGACTTCTTCACTTTTTAGACTCATTTTAAATTCCGTGCATTCTTCGCTGTTCTTAAAACAAAGCCCAGCATGAAGCAAAGGACGGAAATAAGACGTTAATTAAACTCCATTTGTGCGGTTTCAGTTTATTAATACAATATAATAATAATAATATGCACAAAGCGCAGAAGAACAAACAACTCAATTGCAATAATGAAGCAAAAGACAAAGCTTGACGTTTGATGCTTTCAATTAATTTTTACATGCAGTTGCAACTAAAGGAAATTACAAGTATACCGATTTATGATTAATGTAGCCAGTCGAACAAACCCCTAAAACGCGATGGAAATTACAATTTTAATCGCACAACATCAGCATCGTACATAAAGTCGATACATGTTTAGTATAGTAAAAGTCTGCGTGCGTAATTGACGGAATTCTAGCTTAAACAGCGATGCTGGGAAGTAAATTGCTGGCGCGAACAAAATCAAAATTATTCCATGATGTTCCCCAGGACGAATTGTCTTCTATTGTGCCATGTCGAATCGCATCCTGGCAGCGTGCATTATGTACGGCAAGTCATACATTTAGATAAGTTAAAGGAAGTCGTTTTGATAATTACGCAATCTGAAATTTTCCTTATCGTCTTTTATCGTCGTATTAGCGAGGTATGAAAGACGTTGATAGTTTTCGTCGAAGAATGAGGCGTCATAATCGTAATAGGCCGTTGCGAACCTTAAGCTGCGGCGGTTGTAAAGCGCTAAGCGCAAATAAAGCGCCAGCAAAAGGGGAATATTTACTCGAACAACTACCCTGTTGAAAATAACACAACAGTTGCTGTTGTCGTATCGCATTATCGTATAGTTTATGCGTGCATTTAACTTGAATCTACTCACTCTACTCACATGTAAGTAACTACTTATTTCGTAATGCCAGGGATACAATGCTCAAATCATTCTACAAAGCGTTGCAACCCCTGCTAATCTCGTCCAAGTTTATTGCGCAAAGTTGTTGGAAACACTCGCGCGTCGTCGCGTCTTAAGTTTGGCGTTAATGCTTTAAGAGAAGCGGCGGTGCTCGTTCAACAATCTTATTATATAGTTCAAAGTTTAATTACGCTAAGTAATATCCTTCGAGGTTTATAATGCTCTTCCACCTCTCAGCATGCACACAACTGCTTCCCTTATTTAATATTTTGGTAAAAAGTGCCCGCAACGATCACTTCCAACTTGCACTTGGAACTTGGACAACTAAACGGAAATTTACCAAGTTTTCCTGTTTTCTACCTTTATGGGCTAAGTTTCGTCCTTTTTACGATCTGCTTCCACTAAGTTTTTATTATTCTACAGCCAAGCAAAATTTATAATGAAAAATCAATTTATACAAATATCTTTGGTTTCATCTCAGTGCAATCTTAGTGCAAAGCAATGTTCATTGTTGTGTTTGCAGTTGTATGCAGATTAAGGTCGTTTACGAGGGTGTTAACTCCTTTTGCGATCGTACGCAACGCAACCCTTATAACTGCACTAGCACTCTCTGTTATGCATGTTGCAATAAAATGTAACCATTTTAACCGTATTTATAACCCATCCACTGCTCCGACAAAATAATAAGTTTTACATGAAAGTAGAACATTATGCATTTTTAAATTGCAATAAACTAACTTTTAGAGCATGCTCTTAAAATAGCAAACATTAAAAATGTTAATTCTTGTTTTTTGTGGTTTTTACTTATTATGCGCAGTTGCGAATATAATATTTAAACCACGGTTGCTTCTTTGATATTATATGCAACGCGATGTTACTTGTTATTGGCGGTGGAATTTTAAATGAGTCTGTGCGGAGTGAGTAGAGTAGAGAGCATCTGAAAAGCTACTCGAGTGGAATAAAGACCCGCCAGAGTAATTTCAATTTTAGCGTTTCGTTTCTTTACGGCAGCGGCGCATTTTCTTCTTTTTCTTGTTCGCGTTCGGTGAGTTTCTCGCTATTGCACGTTTTTAGGTCCGTCTGTCGGAGCGAAATGAGTTGCGGCCGTATCACCAACCATCACGATCCTCGACTACTTTCCCCTAGTCCTTTCGTCCTCGCCATCCTAATAGCATAAGACCCACTCGTTTCTACCTTATATTTACAGTCGTACAGATAAAAGGACATAAAGAAATTTCATTTTAATTATACGGTACAAAGTTGCCTCTATCCATGCGAAATCCTTGAATAAATTAACGTCAACAATATAAAAAACAAAAACGAATAATTAGTTTTTTTCTTGTTTATACTACAATTTTTTCAAAGATTTTGAAATTGAAATTGCATTTTTAGCAATTTATATGATTTTGATTGTGCAGGCGCCGAGCTGCCATGTGTTAATCTATTCAATGCCCGGCGCTTTCACATTTAATAAAACAAAATTGAAAAAAGAACTGAAAACACAATAAAATAAAATAAAATAAAATACAAAACGCCTAATTTATATTTTGCGTTTATTGTTCATTTTAGTAATTAAAGTCAGTCGTTTTTCATTTAAATTAAGCAATAAAAGAACGCCAAAAACCTGATTAAATCTGCCCGATAGAACTGAAACTTTTATTCATGATTGACAGCTACGTATTTTGATTTTGATTGGCACGTAAAATAATTGGCTGATGATGGCTGAAAAGCTTTAACAGTAAAAAGAAAATCCTTGAATTTGCAAGGACGCAGAACCAGCAGAGCCATCTCGATGTGCCTGCTGCTACGACTGAGCGTCGCGACGCCAGTTTTGGGAAAACTTCAACTCGTTAGCGCCACCACAGAGGCGGTGCGGCGACGCTTCAAACTAGTGCTGGAAAATCTGCAGGACGAGCCAATAAGTCAATGTATTTTCCTACAGATGGAGCATTTTCACCGTTTTTTAAATCAAATAAAATTAATAAAATATGCAAAAAACTGTAAAACAACCTATTTTTTTCCAGTTTTATTCAAGCAAATAATTTGTTTGCTTAATTATGCGGTAAAATTTGAAAACATAGAAATGAGTTCTGGCAATTAATTTAATAAAACGTAAGAACGATTAAACCGCATGCAGTCTGGGTAAACAGTTAAGTAATCAAAAGTTATCTAATTTGCACTGCGGAATGAAATGCTTGATGTTGAAAAGCTTGCAACCACCAGCGTTAAACGTAAACGGAGGCGGCGTAGTAACGCGTAGTAGAGTAGATTTCTGGCAGGGAAGTCATCCCCCTGGTTCATTGATCGCGACACCCGAGGCGAGCCGGCCGCACTAGCACCGCTTTCGCTCAAGACTAAAGTCAATAGCTCACATTATTAATGACACCGCGTCGTTAAATGGTAATGCTAAACTATTCCACTTGCGTTGAGAATATCTACGCAAAGCCATCAAACAGGCATAAGCAGCCCGTTGATGATGATCCCTCCCTGCACATATAACCGACGATGAAGGTTGATGAAACCGAGCCGCCGATGAGTTCCACGCATTATTAAATCAAAAGAAACCCCCGGTCGCTTAGCAGCAAGCCGAACAACACAGCGTGCAGCGCTAACTATCACAATAAAAGGATAAGTAGATCGAGAGAGCGTCTATTACCTCGCTGTGCGCCCCGAGAGACGACGAGATTGCCTTCTAAACCCTTTCTACTTCACCTAAAGTAGTTTGTCTAAGAAGCAGACTCTGTAGAAGTTAGTGTTACTAAGTTATACCTCATCCTAAAACGGGATGCACTCTTAGATTGATTATTCAAGAGGTACTTGGGATTTTTTTTCATTATTAGTTCCACTAAGAAGGATCATGAGACCTCTTCCTTTTGTATATTAACACCGTAACCGTAACCTTTAACCCATTGTCAAATTCCCTTAGAACTTGTAAGTTGGCAAAGTAACTGAAGCGTAGCTACATATTCACGGATCAACAACGACGACTCCTAAGTTATCAGGACATTCTGTGGGCGTCGCTCGACTTAACACGAAAGAAAAGTCCATTCAAATGTGGAAACATTGGAAACTATTAGTTGAATTAGTCGATTATTACAATGGGGGTCAAGGAGTTGCAGAGGGTTCGAATGTATAGGTCTCAATGTGGGAGGCTTTGTGCATATAGTATGTTTAAGAGCGCATTAGAGGCCGGTCTGTGGGTATTCAGCAAATCCGGGCTATGTCAATGTTTGATCAGAAAGCCCCAGATCCCAAGACGCTTCCCTATTCACACACGCTATGCACATATCTAAAGACAAAAGTGTTATCTCTATAATAACATATGCTATAAAACCTAAAATGACGTCTTAAATATCTATGTTTTTCGAATAACGAAATTTCAACTTCAACATTTTCCGATTTTTTTTTGAGTAAACATTATTCAAGAATTGTTTGCATCGGAAATTGTTTCAACATGGGATGTGGAGAATTTTTAAAATGTTAAAATGTTGAAAATGGAAAAGGAAAATATTCAATATTAAACAAAATTCTTTAAAAATACACTTTAAAATGGTTTTGATGAAATAGTTTAAATCAACTACATAATAAAACACATCAGAAATTATTTAGTATTTTTGATAAATATTTAAATATTTGTTAAATATTGTTATTACCTTTAATTTTAAGACCCATTTTAAATTCCGGGCATTCTTTGCATCTTATTCTTCAAACACATGATATACACTATCACCATGTAAAGACAAAATTGTTATCTCTATAATAACATATGTTCTATAAAACCTAAAATGATTTAATTAATTATATGTATACTTAATTATTAATTGACTTAAATATCCTTGTTTTTCAAATAACGAAATTTCTACTTCAACATTTTCAGATTTTTTTGTGAGCAAACATCATTCAAGAATGGTTTGCATCGGAAATTGTTTCAACATTTGGGATGTGGCGGCGCCGGGCTTTCATGTGAATTAGTATTGAATTCCCGGCGCCTTCGCATTCGGAAACACCGAAATTAATTAGATTTATTTCATTTCGGAGATTTAAGCGTCAACATTTAGCATTCATGCGTTCACATTTCGGTCCTGAGAGCAAATATTTAATACAAATACAAGGCCTACAAACATGCCGATCCAATGTCTGATGGAACAATGCGTTCGTGATTTATGCAAACCTGCGCAAACATAAATCACATACGTTATGATTGCACAATTGCTGCAATAAACAATACGTCAGTAATTATACATTAAATCCACAGCTACAAATCATGAGTTCTCTATAAAAATTGCTAAAATTTGTTCTAATTAGTTGAAATCCGTCAAATGTTATTTCAATCCTTAATCTAATGAACCTTATTAAACCCAATGAATTTACTACTCATGTAATTTCAACTCGGCTGATAAGGACTACGGATTTCCTTGGGGAATATTCCGTATATCTATGTATGTGGTCGACGGCTTAAAATTTCAAAATCGAAAGCAACTACGAGCAAGCGGAAGCTAAGTCTATGGAGTGCTAGTGCTAGGCAACTAGCGAAGCCACTAAAAGCGTCGCCGGATTAAATGCTAGCAAGGATTAGGAAGAGGCGTACACTCAACATTATTTAATACCTAGACCAGGAAAAGGCTAAAGTCTTTCCGTACCTGCTGACGACACATGTAGTTGTAGTTTCTTATTCTTGCGAATCTTTCCGCAATTACGAAAACACAATGGTTGTTGGCCATAATAGCGATTTATACTCGGCATGATTCTGGCATTAAATGTGCACACAGATTGCGTTTGCATTCAAGATTCAGCTACACCTGTTTCGCGTATTTAATTCGCCTACGTGATGCGCATGCTGCATAGCGCGTGTTTCATAAGAAACACAAGAAAAGAACGACTTAAAGGCGAGGCTTTTTATAATGCGGATTTTGAATTGTTGTTGTTGTTGTTGGGTTATTGTGGTGGAATTGTGCTCGTGAGTAGATTGTTGTGGATATGTGGGTGTCCATAGTGAATTAGTTGGGAACAATAGGTCGCGGTCGGGAGGGTTTTATGCGTGTTTAGGGTCCGTGAGATTAGGCTGGACATTCAAACGTATTTCGTTTCCCTAGAGTTCGTTCAAAAACTAGAGAGACCACTATGTAGATTCGGGCAAGTTTACACTATCGAAAAATGTGTTAGGTTGACAGTACTGTAAATTGCACGCGAAAATTTCAATTTTAATCGTACAAAATGGTTTGAACTAATTAATAATGTTATGCTAAGATATATTAATATGGCAATTTATTATTAAATTTGACAAAAGATATGACATTAACTGTATAACCAAAGCCAAATCGAAATGGTCCTCTCATATTTCATACATATTTACATAAGAGTGGTGGTTAATCTCGCTAGTTCAAAAAAGGACTATAATAAAGGACAATGCACAATATACATGCGCCAAATGCTCATCTCAACTTTACTAAAGAACAAAAACTAAAACAATTAAACATTAATAATTATTCATAGATTGTTGTTTATTTTCAAAAGGTTGCCCGAAGTAAAATTAAATTTTATTTTGAATATTAAGAAAATGATTGTTGGTCGGAATAATGGCTCCTAACTGGAAGCTTCTTACTCTTGGGAAATTGATCCCGTTCAATGGTTAGTTAACAACAAGGCACACACAATACATTATTAAGACGTGAGAGTTTCAAGTATGTACATGCAAGTGCTTTGCTTTTATAATGCCTATTCATGAACATAAACAGACTTCATTAAAATTTAATTCTTTCTTCTTTAACAATACCAAGCAACAACAATACAAGATTTCAGCAATTTTCAATAAGCTCCCAACAACTCAATCAAGCTACAAATCAAAATAATTGAAATAATAAATATGGTTCATGAACATTTTTTGATAATTAGATTTCTAAGTTGAATAAATCGAATCGAAACGCAAAAGGAAAAGTGAAGAGTCGGTATTAAAAGCGTCGAGAAAACGTATTAACTAACTGTCGACTCAATGGGCAACTAACCTGTCTTGGACGTGCCCTGTCAGCTGACAGGAGTTAAAGGACACGTACGCCTAAAGGCTCCATGCAATTCAGGAGGAAAGACAGGCAAATAAAAGTTTTATATGTTTGTATCAAGGGTGGTAAATATAAACGCGCATCAAAAGCGCAATAAATAACTTTTTGCTTTGGTGCCTTGGTGGTCAAGACATCACGTCCTTTGGTCATATCCGCTAATCAAAGCCACTGAAATTGTTGTCTTTGTTATCGCGTGTGTTTTTTGCTTTTTGTTTGGACAACGATAGACGCAAGGTCGATTTATATTGACGGTTCATTAGTACAAAACGTTCGAAATGTTGAAGAAAACGGATGGGAAATCTGATTAATAAAAGTTGATTGGAAAATCCTCTGGGGAACGAAGCGAGAGACGAGCAAGCCGGCACGAGACTCAAAAGAACGCCCGAGATCGATATCGTTTTGGTGTAAGGAGTGACCGGACTTAGCCTTAGGCCAGAAGGAATTACTTGCGGAAATAGGGATCCTGCCAGGATCAACTTGTAAGCTCGTTCTGTTGTGTGAATACCGATCAGACTTTCCTTCTTTCAACTTACCTACAACTATACTGACATGCAACTACCACTATCAACTTTACACCAAGTGATACAAATATTTCAAAACTCTACTAC
>JARJDT010025637.1:0-16903 GCA_030264655.1 Leptusa sp. GC000079 | reverse complement strand
GCTCAGTTGCGAGTTGAACCGCCGAGAAAAACACTAGTTTTTGACTTTTCTTCACATGAAGCCGATATGAATATGACTAAGCTTGGTTTAAAAGAAAATCCAGGAAGAAAAACGCAAGTTTTTGATGCTTATTCGGATGAAGCTGTGATGGAAGAAACTAACGTTGTTTCCCAAGATGTTTCTCGCTCATTTGTAAAGCAATGCACTCTTCCTAATACTGAAATATCTGCTTTGGAATCTATGCGTAAAACACCTGCAAATGCAGAATTACGAGTTAATCCGCCGAGAAAAACTCAAGGTTTTGACTTTTCTTCACATGAAACTGTCATGGATATCAAGAAACTTGCTATAACAGAAAATCCTGGAAGAAAAACCCATGTTTTTGATATTTATACAGATGGAACTGCAATGGAAGAAAGTAATGTTATTCCTCAAGAAGTTCTTCCCATTGTCAAGCAATCTCGTCCTAATTATGATAAAGTTCTTTCGGAATGTGTACACAAAATACCCATTAACAAAATTTCAGTATTTCCGGTCAAATCTGGAACCACCAACATAAAAGAAACAACAGTTCTACTGCCACGAAAAACACAAGTTTTCAACGTTTCTTCTCAAAAAGCTGACATCGACACGAACAAAGTTGCTTTGCAAGAAAATCCAGAAAGAAAAACGCAAGTTTTTGATGTAAATTCGGAAGAAGATGCTATGTACAATTCTCCATATGCCAAGCAATCTCGTCCCAATTACGATAAATCTGTTTCGGATTCAATACCATTAAGAAAACCACAAATTACTGATTTAACTTCCGATGAACCTGGACAATCGAATCAAACTGTTGTTAAAGAAACCGATATGGATGTATCAACTTTAATGTACCAACAGAATATGCCATCAATGCTCGTGAAATTACGCGATGGACGAACAATTCAAATGCCAGATATCTTCGCCGACGATTGCGAAGAATTAGCAGTGCCAATTAACGATACAATACACCTGAACTATTCTTCTATGCTTGTCCAGGAAAACAACGCAATTGCAAAGACAACAAAGCGCAGAACTGCTACTTTTTCATTCAAAATTGATGAAGATGATGGTGACGTTAGAGAAGCAAAAACGCCCTTAAAGGAAATTTGCCCAGACGAGCAACTACCAACAACTTCAACATTAATTGATAAGAGTCAGGGAGCAATTAAGCGGACAGTGAGCAATCTGTCCCCATTTTCGCAGAGTAACAAATACGAAAGTGTGAATAAACGCGCGAACGTCAGTTTGCATGGTGTAAACCTTCCAATGGAGGCTCCTTCGATAAAAATTACTCCCGATGTCCATTGTTTGGCGCGTGAATTGTGCTACGAAACACCGGTTGAACAAATCTTTGCCCCACTGGTCCAAACAAAACCTAAATTACCATCAAATACAACGCTATCGTCAGCAAGACTGTTTGAAAATGCAACTCCATCAACAGTTGAAAAGACTGAACAAGTACAACAAACAACTAAAGTTACTGTTCTCCAGAATATTGTCCTTCCGGTGGCACAACCATTAAAAGAAGAAGAACGAGTTCAAGAAGAAACAAAACCAACAACTTTAAAGTCAACTTCGGATTATTCCAATTCAACTGTAATTGTAGTAGCTGATGATACTATTCTTACTGTAAATGGCGAAGAAGGTGAAGATGCGCAAATTCTCGAAAAAGATGTGCAAATTGTCGAAGAAACTATGGATATTTCCGGCGTTGAGTTTATCAGTCAAAGTGATGATGCTTCAAATGTGAACGCATCGAACGATTTCGCCGGCAATCCTCGAGGAATTGCCGATATATCCCAAATTTCCCTGTTTGAAGATTCGAAGCAGTTTATGGAATCACCACAACTGCAAACATTGCCATTAAAACAAATTCAAGCAAACCCAGCGATAACACACAAAACTGGGCGATCTCGCCGGGCCAAAAGTAGCAAACCGCGTGCATTACAACCAGTAAATCATGAGCCACCTTTACAATTTCGACAGTTTACTCAAGCTGATCGACCACTAGCATATAATGAAGACCACATGGCCCCAGGGTTGTCCCAGGACATCGATAATTATGCAGAAATTGCCCAGAAATACTTTGCTGATATTGAAGCGGAAAGGATCTTGTTGATTGATAACGCGAAGAGTTACGTGCCGACCAAAAAAGCATTTTCGATGATTGAACAGATTAAGGAACAAACCGGGAGTCACCACGAATATATCGTTGAAGAGATCACGGATTCGTCCATTAAATTGTTGACGCGTCTTGGCAAGTACGCATTAACGGCGTGTTTCGATAGTTTGAATTGGAAAGTTCACACCTTTGAAATGGGGATCGATACAGAAGGTAATTCTATATAGTTATTAAGGCTACAATTGCCTCTCAAATTTGATTATGTTTAGCCATCTTGAATCTTAGTATGTACATTTTGCCGAGAATTTCGGAATGATTAACGAATTATTGAATATTAAGTGATTGTTTTATTCAAATAATAATCAATTTTACCGAGATATTAAATAATTTAAGAGATTTTTCTCGACAATAAATGAAAATTATTTACAATACATTCACGATATATTGAATAGAATTTAATTTGTAAATCAGGAATCAAGATGGATAAATGGAAACCAATTTAATAGGCAATCACGGCATTAATAGATTTTATTGATTTTGTTTTATACGAAAAAATTGTTTTTAGTTGAGACTGAGCTGGCGAAATACATTAATAAATTTTGGTTGTTAAAGTTTTCACCAAATACAATAAAATCGCATATCGGCAAAGTCTTTACGATTATGTCACTCTTGGATTATTTGGAGTGTCAACTGGCTGATTTTACTATCACTTATCATGCCGTCTTTCATACACAATTATTGTTTGATGCAATATTGGATTATAACCAACGGCAAGTTTTATATTTTTTCACTGAATTAAAAAAAAATAACAAAAATCAATTTCAGGCTGAAATATAATTTTTTAACACCGTGCATTGACGTCGAAGTTATTATGGATTTAAGTAAGATCCTGATGGATAGTGTGCAAACAGAGTGTATTATTACTAAAGGCCCATCAATAATAAAGAAACGAATCGATGAAATCGTACTAAATACACCGCGCGATCCGAAATATCCTTTTAATGTGTTGACCGCAGTGCAGAAATATTTGGAATGTGTTGCTGCAAGTTGTAAATAAAAATAAATAGTTTTTATTCTCATTTTAAAAATTAAGATTTTTTGTAAATAATTCGATTTACATCTTTATTTAATATCATTTCCTATAAGATGTGTTTCTATAAAATAATAAAGAGTTAGAATTATCTACAGTGTTTTGTTAATATTTCTTTTTAATATACAAGTATTTTACATATAAGTAATTGTTATGTTAGTGATTTTAGTGTCTTATTATGGGCCATCAAGTAATCCATTCATACAAATTGAAATTGTTTTTAAAACATTAAAAATTTCAATGCTGATATAACTTGAAGTAAACTTGTAAAATTTAATTTTAGATTGGAAATTGTGTTTTATACCTGAGTAATATTTTTAAGAGGATGACAAGTGTTCGTTTTGATTATTGCACACAATTATCAGAGTGAAATTAATCGAATGAGCCATTTTCGAGAAATTTCCTTCCAAATGTGTCGTTTTTAGTGTTTGAGCGCCAGCGCAAAATTCACATCAAAGATTTGATCTTAGAATATAAAACGTGAAATTCAAATTAGAAGTTTCATTTCAGGTTGTTTAAATGATAAAGTGTTTGTTTGATTAACAGTGTTGTTAAAAGTGTATAAACATTTTAAAAAAGATTTTATTTTGGTTGCTTGTAGGGTATCACTTTATGATCAGTATCGCCCCAATTTCGATGCGCTTCAATATTGCATTCGGCACAATAAAGATCGCCGCCGCAGTCAAGGCAACGGAACTGTGCGTCGTTATTGCACAGCACGCACCATGGTAACTCCGGCGACGCATTCCGATTGCTATCTGCATCAAGTTGTTCTTCATGTTCGCGTTGATTGCTGAGTGAAACTGGACACCTACTATCCAAAGCTACCTCATCCATAATCTTCCGCGTGATTTTCTCGACTTCTTCCTCTGAACTCGAATCATGCAAGTTTTGTATAAATGGTCCTTCATTGGGTCTAACACCTTGTTCCCGTAAACATGCCAAGCGCGCCTCTATTTCTTCCTGTGGGTTATGCGCCAATTCAATATCGCGTTCAACCATGAACTGCTCCAACAACGAATCGCTTTTTTCCTGATCACTGCGCGAGTCTTTGGTGATAAGTGTTTGCTTACTAGGCCCCACAACATAATTGTTGCCTTTCAGGTTTGCTAGCCGTTGGCGTAATTCGTTCTCTGAAGGGGGTGCGCCTTTACCATCATCTTTAAGCTTTTCCAGGCGATCTAATATTTGAATATCTTGGGGAGCAAGACCTGTTCTTAGATTTTGCATTTTGGCATCGTTTTTGTATATTGTTATTGGTGGCGCTACCGGATTTTCTAATGCTTCCAAACGTCTACAAAATTATTCATTAGTAAACTTAATTAATATTGTTTTTAATGAACCCACTTTAAATAAGCATCAGGTGGTGTTATAACTGTAGGTGCAGGTCCTGAAGTGCTTGAACTAGCTGATGTTAGTCTAAGAAAGCATGTTCGGCAAACATTGAACTCAGTGGTGCCTTTATTGGGGAGTTTGCACTTCTGTTTGAGACATTTATTGCAAAATGATAAACCGCAGTTTGCACAGCCAACCTATAATCATTTCTCATTGTTGCACAAAAATCAAATAATCCCCAATTCAGGACTTACCTCTTTGTGGAAGAAGTTGAATTTGGTAGTGCAGTGATTACAGGACATAGTTATTTATTTACATTGAAATTAATTTGTCGGCATCGGCGTCAACTTCTATTTACAGCAAACACAACATAATAAACAACATTGTTCTAGCCTTATACGGGCCTCAATCACATACTAGATTAGAATGATTAGGAAGTTGGGATTGCACTCATTGTGCATTATTTCACAGAATAACTACTTAATTATCATCGTCTTGCTGTTCATTAATATCTGCCGCGTCAAACCATTCACAAGTGCGTGTAATAATTTTTCATTCACAATTTTGTATTGACGGATTAATCACAAGTGATCACAAGAAAATAAATCAATCAAATTTCATGGCGTTTTTAGTGATATTTCCGTTGGTTCTATTTATGTATGGTTTTGTGGTGGTACTCTTGCAAGATGAAATCACTGGAGCACGTTCAAAAAGGTGGAGTAATGGAATAAGAGTTGCTCTTACTTGTTCCTACTTTTGCGAGTATTGACCTGACCTGCTATAATGCTGCTATAAACTTTAGTGCTGTTCGTTTATTCAGTTCGCTTAGCTAATATCAGAAAATTTTGAACGTTGGTTTCGATTTTGGGGAAACAATAAAATAATCAAAAATGACACCAAATCCCTCGCCAAATCCAAAATTAACAGAGATTAGCTGCAAACTGTTACTAGTCGCTCCGATTGTTTTAACGGCCAGAGTACCGTCGGAGCTACCCTTACGGCATCACTCCGGGTTCTTGAACGTTGCCCTAGAAATAAGGCGATAAGCTCGGCGATAAGTTAGGTTATATTTACAAAATTTGGTAGTTGCAAAAAAAACAAATGAACCAAAGAATGTACAACAAAAACTATTGCAAATAGTCTTTCAAAATGTACTCGGGCATTCGGTCAGGAGAGGACGATTATGAAGCGCAACAGCGTCACGTCGTTCTTGAAGGGCGTCGTATTTTGGAGAGGACAGGGCAAAGCTTAGCCAGATCAAATCAAGTTGCCATTGAGACTGAAGCAGTGGGTGCTGAAGTGGTTTCCGAGTTGGGCGAGCAGCGCGAGACTCTACTGAGAGCCAAAGACAGGTTGTCGCAAGCGGACGCTTATTTGGACCAAACCAAAAATGTTTTGCGTAAAATGGGAAGAAATGTTCTCTACAACAAGTTGATTCTTATTCTTATCATAATATTAGAGATTTGTATATTGTTGGGTGTTACATACATTCGTTTTTTTAAGAAATAGTATATTGTGTAATAAATGCTTTAAATTTGTGATTTAAATAAATAATTAACATTTGGTTTCTTTTGGTTATTCAGTGGTTACTGATTTCGTTTTATGGTTACTGGTTTATCTTTTGTGATGCGCGAAGATAGAACAAAAATAAGGCTACGTTCCTAATCAGTGGGAAATGGTAAAATGGGAAAAAGATTAAGGTCAGGTAACACATCATGTTACTTCCGTTACCTCGTCTTTCGGAACGCGTTACCCGTATCCGATTATCCAGACTTTATGAACGGGGTCCAAAGATAAAAAAAAAATTCATTATAGTTTTGTGGCGCCATCAAGTAGTACCTTTTTGTTCTATGCGAAGCAGTTGGTTGGGTTGCCGCAGTTTGTTGTTAATTTTATCGATTAAATTGAGTTAACTTGATTTAAATAAATAATTCGAGTCTTTAGGGACTACGCGAAAAATTATAAAAGATAAACACGCAGCAAGTTGTTGAAATGACGTCGGCGAGCAGTACGAGCGCACGTTCGCTGTTTGCCGATTCGAAAATGCGGCTCGCTGATCGCGTTCAAGTAAACGTAAATTATGTCGCTTCATTAGTGCGACAAATCGTGCGAGGATCCAAATCCAATGAGGTTTGTTGCGCTAATCTCATCCTGTATTAATCATCAAATGAGTAAAATGAGCACATTTTCAGATTCTTATGCATACAGCGAGAAATTTCGCATTACAAGAAAATGCCATCGAGAACACCGAGAACAATTTAAAGAAATTGCAAGCATTGTGTGGTACATTGCACCAACAGCAAGACAACTTGATACGGTCTTGTCAGCAGATTGAGGAAGTTAAGGAGCAAGTACACGCAATGCAGCGATAAATCTACTTATTCCGATTTCTATATTTAGTGTAACTTTTGTAATAATAATTTGCGCTCTAAATAAATATCAATTTCCATAACAAATCAGTTATTAACTTATTAAATGACCTTTATGATGTGTAATTAAATAATATTTGTTTAAATTCCGTCAGAAATTGTTGAAATTAAAGAAATTGTAGACGAACACGCGTGTTGAATGCATGTGAACTTATAAATTGCATTGAGTTCCCAGTTGTGTGACTTGTTGTTTGTGCCAAAAGTAAATTTAATTATCAATTGAATGTTGGATGCGAGTTTACCCTGCCAAGCAAACTCGCGACTTGTGCGGTTGGCGCTAAACAATGACGAGATAGTAAACGTGATGGCGATGGTGACGGCCGGACGCGGATAAATTTAGCACAAGCGATGTTTTTCTGTTTTTTTTTATTTCGCATTACTGCTATAGCTCAAGCGCAAACTTGCGAGCGCGGCGCGAACGCAAATTGTAAATATGTAGTGTTGTGTTGTTAGTTATTATTGATATATCATACAAGTGTAAAGTAGAAAAAATTGCTCATTTTCCAACATAGTTTCACCGTTTTTCAAGGGCACTTGACTTAACTCCAAGCAACTCCAAGTACTTAACTTTACGTATAGTGCGCCTAGTTGCGCTATTTATTTTGTTTGAAACCATTTAAACGGTATTTTGAAAGAGTAAAGTGAAAAGTTAAATTTTATATCGAATTTCTTCATTTGAATTGGTAAATATAAGGATTTTCCCATTACTTTAGGCGCCACTTTCCTTATTTTCAATTTCAATACAGAGTGTAACATACAACAGTTTCCCAAAAAGACATTTTCATTTATTTTACAATAAAATATAACACAAACTAGCAGAACAGTTCTTGGTGTAATTTAATTTATCTATAGTTTAATTTTAAGAATGATAAATTTTTATTATGATAAAATAGTATTGAATTTCATTTTTGGGACATTCTGTATAGAATAAAGTTAACCTCGAATCGGAGCCACTTTTATTTCATTTGATTTTCGTTTCGAGACACATTTGGCCCTGTGTCGATGTTTATTTTATATTTTATTTGCTTGCATGTCTAGTTTCATTGAATTCATACAATTTAAAAAAATAAAACTTTAAACGAGTTGTTCGCCTTCATAAATTCGAGTTGTTCGCTAATCACTGTGCACTTCTTGTTTCGCCGCCGCTCACGTGACGACGTAAGAATCGAGTATCACCTTACCTCGTTATACCTGTATGTTCAAAATACTTCCTAATTTAACTTCCTGCTTTGGTGCTTTAGCAATAAAATTCTAATTAGTTGTTTGAACTCAGCACTCAGTTAAGTTCAAAATTTGGCGTTCGTAATTCAATCAACTTTCAGTCAATTTTCGACAACGACGTCGTCAACTCGCGTCAACTAAAATTTCGTTGATCGCGGTCGCATTCACGCATTTTTCGTTTTATATCAATTTAGGGATTTAAATTTCAGTTTTTTTAAAGTTTTTTAAAACAGAAAACAGTCACAGAAAATGAATTAAGTTGTAAATTTCTACATTCACCGGTTAGTAACGTTAATATTTGAAAGCACGTCCCTTATCCATTTGTAAGCACCAAAAGTTTTATTAATATACTTTAAAAGCTCCGCTTTAAACTAATTTAACGTTTTAATAATGCAATGCATGACTTGCAACCTTCATTTCGTCATTACCATCACATATCAACTTCATATCAACGTTATATCAAACTAAATAATCATTAATAAGTCATTCGTCCTCATTTTGAACTTTTACATTGCTTTTACAACGCTCGTTATTCCGATTTATTGGCTTCATTGATAAGATATTTAATAATCGCAAAAAATACAACTTATTTAATAATAGCAGAGATATAAATACATTTAAATTGCGCTTCATTCACATATTTCACAATAGTTTGATAATTGATAGTAATACTAATAAACTGCGCGTTTGTAGATGTACAATGTCTTCAATAATAAAAGCCGTTCGTACATCAAGTTCACTCCGTTATCGTTCGCCAACAATAGCCAACAATCGCCAGCAATCCATTGTGAGCAGCCCATTGCCGAAGACTCTCCCCCAAGACGTAGTCCCAGTCTTTCGTAAAGCATGCAATTATACAGACAGGATAGCATTGCGGGACACCCTCGGTACTTACACGTACGGCAACCTGTTTCTTGGCGCCAAAGAACTTTGCAATGATATCACAGTGAATGTTGGGCGAAAAAACAGCGAACGCGTCCTGTTTCTGTGCCCAAATGATGCGAATTACGTGCTGACGCAATGGGCGATTTGGATGTCTGGCCAAATTGGTTTGTTTCTTTAAAAATGATGATTGCTACAGCAAAAACATATTAATCGTGGCTTTGCAGCTGTGCCGTTAAGTGTTCTTCACCCGCAAAACTTACTAGAATATTATTGCAACGATAGCAATGCCAAACTTCTCGTGTGCACATCGGAGTTTCGAGATGTTATGTTGCGCGTGGCGCGGAATTGCAATAAGGAATTATTGGTGTTGGATGATAAGATGCGACTTAATGTCACTGAAATGAATCCGACTAAGAAGACAGACACTGAGGCTGGTTTGTCGAAGGACTTTTACAATCGCTCAAATGCTATGATTCTATACACTAGCGGAACTACTGGAAATCCTAAAGGTTAGTCATTTTATTGAGTTATTTATTGTGTTTTATGCGTATCTAAACAAAGAAAATGTATCGTGTTTCTGGTTTTGCAACTATTTGAATTTGAATTTTCCCACTTATTTTGACGTTTTTATTTTTTAATTACTTGAAAATATTTAAACACCTCTTCATTTTCGTCTTGAATTTTGGTTTTGCTTTCATTTTTATGGGTTTTTAATCATTTTCTAAGAGTTTTTTAAGAACTTTTTATTAAATTAATATTAGTTATTTAAAGTTTTTGATGAGCAATTTTCTATAAAAGCGATTTCGACTTGTTCTTAATTTGTTGCAATTTGAAGAGTATAGAATGGTAATAAAAGTATTTAATCAATGACATTTTATGTTTAGGAGTTGTACTTTCGCACAAAAACATAATTTCGCAAGTGACCACACTACTGGATGCCTGGAAATGGACAGAAAGCGACACAATGCTGCACTGCTTACCCTTACACCACGTTCACGGCATCGTCAACGCGCTCCTCTGCCCGTTGTACTGCGGCGCTCGCATTAACATGCTCCCCAAATTCGACAGGAACAACGTCTGGTCGCATCTACTCGGTGTCAACGAAAAAGCCTCCAATCGCGTCTCAATATTCATGGCAGTTCCAACAATCTACGCTAAACTAATCGACGAACACAAGAAACTTTTCGCGCAAGACGCAAAAATGTGCGAATATATCAAACAAACACTCCAAACTAAAATCCGTCTGATGGTCTGCGGCAGTGCGCCGCTACCCACCCCAACTTACCAAAAGTGGCACGAAATCAGCGGCCATAAACTATTAGAGCGTTTCGGCATGACGGAAATCGGCATGTGTCTTTCGAATGCGTACGATGGGAATCGAGAGCCCGGATATGTGGGGCTTCCCTTACCAGGCGTGAGCGTCCGCTTAGTGAAACGCGTCTCCGAGGACCGTTTTCAGACCCTCATTGATGTATCCAACACGAATGGCAATATTGTAATTGACAATCAGTGCCTGTACACGGACCCCATCGGCGAGTTGCATATCAAGGGTGATAGTGTTTTTAAGGAGTATTTCAATCGGCCGCAAGCTACACAGAAAGAGTTCACCGCGGAAGGGTGGTTCAAAACCGGGGACTTGGCGCGTTTTAATGCTGATAAGCAATTGTTTAAAATGCTTGGTCGAACGAGCGTTGACATTTTGAAGACGGGCGGGTATAAGGTGAGCGCACTGGAAATAGAGACCAATTTATTAGGACATCCGAAAATCGCCGAGGCTTCTGTTATTGGCGTTAAGGACGATATACTAGGGGACCGCGTCGTTGCTGTGATTGTACTCAAAAAGAATGATACGATGACTTTCGATGAGTTTAAGGAATGGTCGGCTAGTAAGATGCCGAAATATGCGGTGCCGCGCGAGTTGAAAATTTTGCCGGTGTTGGACAAAAACGCAATGGGGAAAGTTAATAAGAAGGAATTAGCCAAGGCACTCTTTGAGTAAATGTAAATTGACAATCAAATGTTAAAATTTGTTATTGAAATTGAAATTGTTGATTCGTATTCGGTTAATCGTTTAATGTAAACACAGAAACAGAGTATAATCGCCTAAACTAAACTTAGAAAGGTATTGACGTTTTTACAATTTGATATCTATGTGCAAGACTGATGTTATTTGAATAATATTGATGTGAATACTTATTCAAATTTAAATATTTATTATATTTTATTGTAAATCATAGATATTGCGTTTTTTCCATAATAAAGAGCATGTATTATTGCAAAGATTGCATTAGACGTTTTCTTGTTGAGTATGGTAACTGATTGGTTAATTGATTTATTAACCACCTAAATTCGTTTGAGAAATAAAGAAGCCACATCTGCTTTTGTTTTATTTCGGTTAGTGGAAAATAAAACGATTCTCGGGATCACTGTTGGTCAAGATTTGGTTACGTTAGGTTTATCAACGCAGTTTAATTAACGACCATTTAATCGTATTTGGTAATTGGTTGGCTAATAAATCAAATCAACCAGTTAATATGGTTACAGAAAAATAAAACCACATAGCCACATTTCTTTGTCAAATATTTTTGCACTCGTGAATGAGATTACTAGTTTATTAAAAGCAACGTTCTTTCTATAATCTCATTGGTTGAAAAGTTTCACGAGAGCAAAAAGTATTTACAAAGAAATGCGACTAATAATGAGTGTTTTTCCGTCGCGTGGTTGATTATATTTTTGCTGTTTTTTATTAACCAACCAATTTCGAGTGTCAAATTAATGACGTCATAACCAACCAATCCGACGCGAAATCATCTAATGTTGCACTTATTGCAATTAACCAAAATTTAAATTTAACTAAACGCGAACCAATCAATGCCCATTGTTGAATTTGTTGTTGTTTTGTGGTCGTTAGGGCAGTGGTTGTCAAAATTTTCCAGCATTGACATATTTACATCTTTTTTATGTTGATATGTTGTAAATGGTGCTGTTGGTGGTTTGGCGATACGTATACGTAGCGTTATTCACATCCAGCCTCGTATCCGTTAACAACTAGTAATTACCGTCCGTTTGCCGTATTTCAAGTGCGTTTCCCCATTTTCCCTTTGGTTTTTCCTATGGAGAAAATGGCGAATTTGTGAAGAAGTGAAGATTCGAATTTGAACGTTTGCGTCTTGTTCGACAACAATCGTGTCTTATCGTATAAATGGCGTTCGAATTGGAATAACGCGTGTCGCCACCTGGTGTGGTTTGTCATTTATTGTCAATTCTCTTGACTATCCAGAAGGAGTGAAGGACTAACATTCGCCATTTGGCAGAGCAAGTGCAAGCGAGACCGAAAAGTGAAGTGGCGAGCAAGAAACAGAGGACTAGAGGAGTGGAGATCGCGAGTGTACCGTGCTGGTTCTGTGCTGCGGTTGCGTTGCGTTCCAAGTGCCATCGTTTCGGCCTGCGTTTGGTGCATTACATGTGCGATTTCGTGTGCGAACCGCGAAATACCAATCTCAAGGCTCAAGGTGAGGTTTCACTTGAGACTTGAGCCTCGCTCGCCAAACCGAGCCTGTGTGATCGCGATCGCGAGACATTTGTTTCCGTGTGTGTTCCGTGCTGAGTGCCCGCGAGTCGCGAGCTCGTGTTGATTTTCGGTGCGTGATCATTTTCTAATCGGGCGAAGTGAGCGAACTAAATCGGAGCACATGATTAACAAGCACTAGAGCGAAGTAGCGCGCCGGCCCCGTACGTACGAGCAACGCGCTTCGGCTCCGAATTGAATGGATCCATATTACTTCCAGCCGGAGCAGGAAGGACCATCGAAAGAATTGTGGCTTCGTTTGTGGCAGACGACGCAAGAGTTTGAAAATATGAACATGAACGTGAAAGACATCAACGGTGCTAGTGATAACGGCAGTGATCTGGAGGCGATCAACAACACCATCAACAATCAACAAACGAACAACCATCCGCACGTGCCGCACTACATCAACGGCACCAAGCTTGATAAGAGCGTGTTCGGCGTGACGCCGCAGCTCCAGCAGCAACGCCGCCGCAAGCTCGACACGAATCGCGCGAGCCTTCGCGGCGGCAGCCTGCGGTATCTCCACGATAATATGCTTAAGGAGTTCGGCGGCGCGCCGTGGAGGCGGCCGGACTTCGACTATGGGCCAGGGATCATCGGGCAAGTATTCGTGTGTTGCGTACTTTTCCAATTTCCTGCCAATGTTACCATACCCATACCATGTGCAAGCACGTTTTTTCAACGCGCAGCGCGCCTATCTTCTCTAATCGTCCATTTGCGACGAAACTTTGACCTACAGAAATAACTCGCGCGGTCGGCCGCAAGATGGCCTTGTAGCATGAGAAAGTGCGCCAAGTTTAAATTCTTATTGGAACTTTCCCTTTCTGCACTTGAAATCTTGCAAAAATCGTTAATTCATATCATTCAATATTAACATAAGCAACATATACTCCCGTATACTTATGGAACAGATAACGATAACAACATAAAATTATTAAGCTTAAAAATTATACAATAGAATAAAGTTGCAAACACATATCACGCAATTTCAGTACATTTTTATCTTATCACAATATGTAATTATTGTTGTTAGTCGTTTTTTGCTGCTTTTTTTTTTGGCCATTCGATTGCGCAATGTTGCTTATTGTTTTAGTTAATTATTTATTTACTTTGCATTCAAAAATGTCTTGTATTTTATTCAACTTGTTCAAATTTCTTTACGCTGATTTCGCAATAAGTTAGCTATTCTAATTCCTTAATGATGGGACACGTGCTTAGTAATAGACGCGGTAATAGATGCATAATTTACAAGATCGTAAACGACAACGCAATGAACTTTGCAAATGAAATGCGTGTTGGCATTTTTGCAATGCGGTTGTAAAAGAATGAATGTCTACAACACTACACCTACGGAGAAAAGTTGGCATAAATTGCAAACTGGCGGAAAGTTACGTTCTTTGGCGCCGTTATCACACGTTTTTGCGCTTGAAACAAATTTAAAACACAACATTTATTTTTTAATTTGAAAATGTAAAAATCGCGCAGCAATATTTCGATGTTTGATTATTTTGTATTCTTATTAGAATCGTTTAGCGTCTCTGAATGAGGTTCTATCAAGATCGAAATCTCGAAATGGCGCGACGCGCTCAAATTGGTGAAATGTTTGTACGTTTCGCCGTATTTTTAGACGTTTTAAGCACTACGCTTAGGCCACTACAAACTACGACTTATAAAAATAAAAATTGCTGTTTTGTGTTTCGTCATACGCGATACGCGCGCAACTCTACACATGTTCACATTATTAGCAATGTTAGCCAAGATTTATGTTGTCGAGCGATTCTTGAACGCTCTTTTACGATGCTATTGTAGTGCGAATTTGAATTTATGAATAAAAAGCGAACGGCTATTACCTGACACTGTGGTGGCACTGCTCGCATTTGGCGTGTCTGTGGCCTTGCCATCAATTCGCATGTATTATACAGGGCGATTCAGATAGTGCGCACTTTTCCGTCAGTCAGTTGAAAATTAGAATCACAAATTGTACATTTTGCAAAATCTGCAAAGAAAGTAAATTTTAAATTTAAATTTTTTTATCTTATTTAACTATTGATATTTTTTGAATCACCCTGAATAAGTCAAAAATTCAAATTCTATGAATTATGAATCAAAATTGAAGTAATTTGAAATGCATCAAATTCATATAAAAGTGGGTTGCACATGATTTGATTCTAATACGGAACGGATGCTGAGGCTTCATATCTAATACATTCATTGAATAAATTGAATTCAAAACTGAAAATGACATTGTTATCGAGTTTCCGGACCCGTAGAGAGAATTCATTCGAATCTTGAATAAAAAAAACTCAATGTAAACTGGATTTATTTCTATTTTCATGCTAATTTATTCCTATATCTTGGCGCGTTGCTAACTTGTAATTTCAATCAATTAAAATTAGTTTTTAACTTAGAGCATATATGTTAGCTGTTTAATAACATAGCTTGTCGTTTCTCAGATTGCACCAAGAAATTGATCATTTCTACGAGTATATGTCGCCTACACAAGTGGAGCATCAAATACGCGAAGATGTAATCTTTCGCATCGAAACAATCATCAAATCGTTATGGCCTGACGCTCAGGTGCAAGTGTTTGGGTCGTTTCGCACTCGATTGTACTTACCGACCAGTGATATAGATCTTGTAGTAATAGGTGAGTCTTAACAATACCTGCAAAGTGGGCCAAAAATGACGCACAGTTTTTAAATGATTTTTATGCGAGTTACGGATTTTTAGTTTTATTAAAAATCCAAGTCACAAATTTGATAATTTTGCGAAATCTGCTGAAAAATTTGTAATTTGTGATTCTTAATCAAACTAGTAATCTTAAGTTTCAATAAAAAAATTTCAAAAATGATAAAACTTTGAAGTATTCTAGTTTTATTAAAACTCCAAGTTAAAAATTTCATAATTTTGCGAAATGAAATTGCTAAAAAAAATTGTGTTTTGCGATTTTTAATCAAACTAATCTTGAATTTCAACAATAAATTTTCAAAAATGTTAAATCACCCTGTATAGTATAATAAGGAATAAATGTGAAAGCAAGTAATGATTGAATTGACTAGGTAAATGGACGAATCTTCCGTTGCGGACATTAGAAAAAGAGTTCCTTGATAAGGACATCGCCGAAGAAAATTGCATAAAAGTTCTCGATAAGGCGTCGGTGCCGATCGTGAAACTGACCGACAAAAAGACCGAAATCAAAGTGGACATATCGTTCAACATGAGCAACGGCATCAAGTCGGCCGAGCTGATAACAGACTATATGAAAACGTTCCCGGTGCTCTCGAAGCTCGTGTACGTGCTGAAACAGTTCCTACTCGAAAGAGACCTAAACGAAGTGTTCACCGGCGGTATTTCTAGTTATAGTTTAATTTTAATGTGCATCAGCTTTCTGCAGTTGCACCCGCGTCGCGACGATCACAATAGCCTCAAGAATCTCGGCGTGCTGCTTATCGAATTCCTCGAGCTGTACGGCCGCAAGTTCAACTACTTGCAAACAGCCATTCGGATACGTAACGGCGGTCGGTACATCAACAAGGAGGAGATGCAGAAAGACATGACGGACGGCCATCGGCCGAGTCTGCTGTGCATCGAAGACCCGCTCCTGCCCACTAATGATATCGGCCGGAGTAGTTACGGTGTCTTACAGGTTAGCTTCAATCTTGTGTTGTCTTTTATTATGTATTTTGATATTTTCCTAGTCTTGTCTTGATCTTGACGAAAATTCAAGACAAGACTTCTTGAATTTCAAGAGTCTTGTGAAACCCAAGGAGTAATTTTGAATTTTTGACTAAGTAAGTGTTTTTTGTGGCAGGTTAAGAGATCTTTCGATTTGGCTTATTATACGTTAACAAAAGCAGTGCATAATTGCTCTCCGGAGGCCCGAATGCATTCAACACTCTTTAAAATCCTGAAAGTCAACGACGACGTGGTGCGTTATCGCATGTGGGTGCAGAAAACCTTCGGAAACACGCTGCCTTTCGTCCTGCCCCCCAACTCGACAAATCCTCAACACCGGCGGCCTCGCTCGCTCTCGAATTCGAGCACGTCCAGTTGCTCAGGGAGTGGAGGTTCTTGTGAAGTGAGTTCCCCTTGAACTTTATCCGCTAATTATTTATTGAAGAATTTATTTAATAGAATCTATGTTTTAAAGGGATCCGAGTCGCCGACACGTGAAATGTCGGTGAATCAAAATATACGCAGCCGAGAGCCACCAAAGACGAATGCGA